>WYDI02021004.1:0-15850 GCA_009867235.2 Psittacus erithacus | reverse complement strand
AGACCAAAATCAAAAACACAGCACTGCACCAGCTACTAAGAAGGAGAAAAATTACTGCTACTGCTGAACCCAGGACAATTGTCCCAAATAAGACCCAGCACAGCCACCACAAGCTGCACATCCCCTGCTCAACTATACCATATTAGATGTAGAATGACCATTGCCGTCAGCCCCACTAGCTACACCAGGGGCTTTCTGTCCTCAGCCTCCCAACACACAGCAGTGGTCCCATGGTCAGGAACAGGAACACAGCAGTGTTCATCCATGGTCAGGAACAAGAGCCATCACCACCAGCCCCTTCAGGGACAGCTGGGGCTACCAGGGTAGCAAAGTGGAACCTGGCTCCTGAGAGCAGTTTGCCAAAGAAAAAGAGAGAAGCCCTGGGGTGAACAGAAAGGAAAAAGGATTAGTTTTAAGGGGAAAAGAACAAAATGAGAGCTATGGGGTACAATGAAAATAAAAACACTAGAGGATGGTTAGGGCAAACTGATGACTTTGTGAGACAAAACCAAAAGCAGAAAGCTGAGTGGCATGCAGCATCCTTATCTCCCAGCGTCATCAACACAGGCCCCAGCCCTCTGCCCCGGATGCACTAGAGACACGTCAGGGTGCGGCAGGCAAAATCGAGAGCAGCCTGGGGACCTCATTGAGTGCTGGCAAGGGCTGGCTGCCCCTAGGATAATAGAAAATGCCACCAACCACCATGAGAGTCCATAAATCCCCAGCAGCGCTGTGAACAGTGCTGCAATAAACCATAAACTCTAGCTGAAAAACTGCAAATATCAGAACCCAAATGGTTGTTGAGGCTTTACAACTTATGGATAAGGTTAGATTTTAAAAAACTCTGCCCTGAGTGGTAGATGTGTAAACTGTAAATCCTGACTGACAAATACTGAATCCTACAAAATTGAGAAGAAAACCACAACACCTGAGAAAACCCCAGCAAGAAATTCTAAACAAAAAACTGCCCAAGAAAACCTCCACACACAGTTTTACGCATGAAAAACAAAAGCAGGAAAACAGTAAAGAGAAGCCAAGGTTCTTCTGCCCGCAGCTTAAAACATTTCCCATTCATTTGTGAGCACAGCAAAATCGTAAGACACATCACAAACACTTTACAGTTGCTGTTTATAAGCTTGGTTTTAGCCACCGTTCAAATGTGACAATATGCAAGAAGCAATACATAGAACTGTGCTAAACTGTGCTTCCACCGCTCCTGCCTGCCACGCTGTGAGCAGTAATTCCTGCGCAGCACGAGCAACCGTTTGCGTTACCCCGGCTATCCAGCAGGTGGTGCAGAGTGTCCAGAGTGAGGGTAACATACTGCGGATGGGGAAATATTTATGGTGTAAACTAGACATGTTTTTAGCCCATTAACCACGTTTCTGGTCCGGAGCATTTCTCGTCCAAGCTATACCTAATCACCCGGCTGTCGTCAGCCTTTGGCAGATGGTACTCCTCAGGGAAGCTGCAGCACAGACAGACGCTGCAACGTTACAAGTGGCATGAAAAACACATAACATAGAAGGGGGGAACAAGCAGTCCTCTCACCTATCCGTTTTCTCATTCAACACAGGCACGAGAAGGAAAGCTAAGGCCTCTCAGACTCCCAAGGCACCATCCACCACCACGCCCAAGAGCACTGTCAACTCGGCATGCTGCCACCAGGAGCATCCCACTCATTGGCCTGAGAGTGAGGAAGCCAGCCCACATTCCAGCCGTTGTCTCCCACGTCCCACCTGTGCTTCTCCACTTAGCACTGTCCCAGCCCTTCTCCCACAGACCAGGCACACAACACTCATGGCACCCAAAATTTTAGTCTCCAGACCATTCTGAAAGCAGCCTCTAAAACTCCAAGTACCGGAGAGACTAAACTAATGGGAAACAGACTGTGTAGCAAGATAACAAGAAAAGCCATGTTTTGCATCACTTCCATAGATTGCTTAATGCACACAAGTAGCTCAAATTGAACACAGCCTGCTAGAAAGCCCTGTGGTTCAACCGTGTGCCTGAAAGGCTGAATCAAGTGCAAGCTGCTGCTGCAGAGGTGGAAAAGGAGCAGAAAGAGGCTGATACAAGGAAGACACCTGTTTACATAAACACATATTCAACAGGAAATTGGGCTATGTGCTGGCATTGCGTTCATGAGTCAAGCTGCACCTCGTGACAGCTCCATCTGGACACAGGCAAGCAAAAGGCACTGACAGCCTACGCAAAGGACAGCCTGAGCACTGATGTGTGAGGCAGATGGTATCAGCAACTCCCAGGCTAACCTACTGTGGGCACTTGCCTTAATACCCAAGTACTAGGAGACTTCCCTGGGCAACCCACCCATGCCAGTGCTCCATCACTCATACAGTGAAAAGTGCTTCCTGATGCTTCAGTTTGTGCCCATCACCTTGTCCTGTCACTAGGCACCACTGAAAAATGTCTGGCTCCATTTTCTTCACACCCTCATTTGAAGTGTTTCTAGACATTGATATTTTCCCCACCCTCCCAACCTGAGCCTTCTTCTCTCCAGGCGGAACAGTGCCAAGCGCTATCAAGCTTTTATGCGAGAGGTGCTTTATCTCTTCACTTTAGTGGCCCTTCACTGAACTGTCTCCAGTATATTTGTGCCTCTCTTGCATGGGCAGTCCAAAAGACCTCCTGCACTACCGACAAGAGCCCAGATACCCTTTCCAGCACAAAACTCCAGATTCCCTGACACAGGGAAAAAGCCCCAGATAACCTAAGTAAGCAAATGGCCTGCAAAGAACTGAAGAATGTACTAGAGATGCCAGCATAATCTCATAGTCCCTGGAAAGGCCAACAAGACAAAAAAATATGGCTCCACAGACCCCACGATAGCTCTGGGAACACTTAGGAAAATTGCCAGAAGCAGTGGGTATAGCATAAAGAACACCCCGAAAGAGATACAGCATTGATGGAACCACCTCCCAGCATCCAGAGCACTAGGAACATCCACCTCCTACAGATCCCAGTAGTGGCACTGAAGTGCTTACCCTAAATGAGCTATAGTACAATATTCATCAAGTAGCCCTAACAGGATTATCTCCTATTGCTCAAGCAAGTACTGTCCATCCTGTGGTGTTTCTGACACCTGATTGTTCCAAGATGTGTAAATAAAAGGCAGGCAAACCTGGCTTCAATATTTTCATGGCAGTTTGCAAATCATAGGTTTAGAGCCTCTGACTGGAAATACTGGCGGTGTTTTTTCATAGAAAGAGACCAAAAAATAGCATAGGACGAGAAAGAATACAGAGCTAAAAACACTGAGGTGGAGTTCAGACTGAGTAACAAAGGGAAGGTGAGTCAGTTTGTAGTGGAAACAAATCCTGCAGGGGAAAGCTGCAGGTATTCACTGGTGTGACACTGGTACTTCTGTGCATCATCTGCAGGCTTCCACTTTTCTAGGGAAAAAAATACTCTAATTTTGCTACAGACTGCATGTGTCACACTAACCAACTGGGGCTATTAGTCCTTCTCCAGCACTTTTTCTTTTCTCCTGGTATTTATAAAGCTTTTATAAAAGCTTTAGAGATAATCTTTAGCATTCTACAAGTAAATATGAAGCGGTCCCTGAGAAGTGAGCAAAAGCCACAGTATATCATCTAAAAATTATCAGAATTTTTTTACTTTCCAAGGCAAATGGGTGACTGGGAAACACTGAATTTGTGACAGCTCTTACAACAGCGCGGGTCTACAATCTGTCACATGTTTCGTTAGTACGCATGTCCAAAGAACCAGCACACACCACAGAGCTACTGACAGGTTTGCTATCAAATAGCATCGTTGCTTATAATTCTCTTCTTAAATAGCATTTTTTGCCTCAAATAAGCAGAACAGTTCACTTATCCTTTTTTTTTCCACACCTCCTTCTACTCCTTTTAAAATACAGTTAAAATGCAACTGTGTTTAAAGCAGGACCCACTGTACTGCCTTAGACAAGAGACACCATCTTGCTCCTCTGCATCAGCAGCATGTTTTCAAGAAAGAGGAGCAATGTCTTGTCAAAGTCAGCAGCACTGCTTTTATCTAAACAAGGTAATTCCTCATCCCATTACCAGTTACACATGCCCATTCACCAGTTACAAGTCCCAAAACCATACACAGACATGGTTTTTAACTAACAAAAAGTTCTGGTCACCTTATTGTTCCTGCTGCAGTCCCTAACACCTTCACACTGAAGGCCACACTACCACACACAATTTCCTTCATTAATCTCCCTTTGTTTTGTTGTGACCTTATCTTAAGTGGTGCAAGTACAAGCTTCAGCAATCCACAAGCTCTCCTTTTGGGCTCCAACAGCTCTATCTTCTTCAGCCTATGCACCATGTGAAGTTGGAGCAGCATCAGCAGGATAGAAGATCCCCTGTCATCAGTAGCAACTATATCAGGGCAGTCTCCTGCACCACCGTAGCCCCTTTGGCAACACCTAAATTCTAAACAAGCTCTTTTGATATGGAAAGCACCTGAGCACTTTGAAAGACTAACCTTACCAGCTGTGTTTCCTAGCCCAGCTGTACTGCCTTCTTGCACCCAAGGTGAGCTTGTTAGCATGCAGGGGCTTGCTGAGTAAAACATATTAGTTGACCTATATAACAAATGCTCACCTTTATTCATCCTCTTAGGCAAACAAAAACTGGATTTACAGAGCTTACAACATTCACCAGACCATGATCCTACATACCAGGTCAAATTATTTGTTGTCAGTGGACAATTTCATGGAATTTCACCGTGGTTTGACCTATCTTTGTCTCACACTCACCTTCCTTAATTCTGTCATTCCTATGGTAACTAACTCCAACCCTGACTCACCTTCCTTACAGCCTGTGATGAAAATGTATTCTTTTGGTAAGACAGAAGTCTCCCTCAGCGTACTGGTTTTATTAAATTACTGAGCAAATGTGAAAGAGAGAGGATCAAGCATCCACTGCTGCTGAGAGGAGCCGTTACACCTGGCAAATACAAACCTCCTGGGCTGCAGAGCAAACAGTACCTGGTGCTTTACCTGCAGATGGGTTTTGACATCTAGCTTTGCGCACTGCCTGTTTGACTGGAATTATAGAGAACTACAGAGAAGCCAGCAACACTTAATACTGAATTAAGAGCTCTCTCTGTTAAGAGAGCTCTCTGCTGTTTTCTATTAGTGTATTAGTCAGACAAGGTACAGTACCTTACAACCATTAAGAGGAGAGAAAAAAAATTGAGTATACAGTTGTCTAACATAACATAATTGACAGCTTTGAACCAGGATGCTGAGGGAAAAGGCACAGCCTAAACTTTACTGCCTATCCTGCCCCACTCCCCAGTCTATTTATAGGCTGTTACCTTTTTTCATTGCATTAGGAACTATTCCCATGTATTTCCAAACAACACTGATTTAAAACATTTTCAAAAACTTTCAGGTGCTGATCAGTCTTCTAATAGCCACCATGTTCTGTAGGCAACTGAACAGCATGTTTAAGATTTGTGGTACAGTCCTGATAACAGAAATTTTATCCTAGTGTATTAGTTAAGAAATTCAGCCTTATTTCTTTCAGCTTTCAGAATGAGCTCCTAGCCTCATGACAACCATGCATACTTTTGACTGATACACTAATCTTAAAATATCTATTAAAAAAATAGAACATTAATTATAATATTCATATAATAGTTTCTGGGAAGTACAATGTTACCAGAAATGCCAAAGGGCTTTGGCTTGACCTCACGAATTTCAAGTCAATAACCAAAATTGAACAAAAATGCTGGTAGTCCTCATATGCTTGTTAAAGGCAAAAGTTAAGACTTGAAAGCCAAAACTTCAACCCTGACTGGTCCATGAGTCAGGTTTCTCAGCTGAGCCACATGGCTCCAGAGCCCCAGGCCTGGGACAAAACATTTAGGGATACACTTGTGGTGTATCTGAGTACAACTGTCAAGGCAGACCTCTGACTACCTGCTCCTTGGTTATCCTCTACTGTACACACAGTATCAGCCTTAAAATGGACTCTACTTACTAGCACTGTTATTCTGGAAGGGAAAGAAAAATAGGATTATGCACTTCTCATAAATGTTAAAATAATCCCATAACTTTGAATAAAATTATTTTGTGTGTGTGTGTGAAATTGTCTGCAACACTCTGCTGTGCATATTCTTCCTCTAAAGGATTATTTCAAAATTATGGACTCAGAAATGTTCAGCTGGATAGTTCTTGGGTGGTTGAGGTGCTCACTGAAGAATTTAAATGATGTAATAGCTATTGAACACCCCATTATATGGCTGCCTAATTAATGTGAATGATAGTTATGTCTCACTCACAGAGAATTATTTTACACGGAGGAAAATCTACTCAGTGCCACAGTAGCCATTTCGATAGTTTTATAGGAGCGGTTGCATTATGGCTTCATTGAGTAGAAGGTAAGTAGCCATCCTAAATAATGAAGATTGAAGGTTTAATAGTCCCAGTAAAGAATCCTGCAGGTTTTTTATTTCAAAAATTAGAGTTTGATTGCAAGCGTATGATAATGAGAGGGAAAAGAGCATTGGCACGTGGAATTCTTCTGCAGCCCAGGCTCCTTGGGAGCTTCCATTTCTTCTGTAATATGTATTTCTTTCTGAAATATGGAAGAATAAGGATAAGGAAAAGAAAGAATAAATAGGCTTTTCTTTACTTTTCATGACAGTTTGTCCTAGCCCAAGCCTCTCTCTGTGGCAACATTTCAGTGGATAAGGATATACTGGATTGTGCTTGTTACATTTAGAAGGCTGACACTACTGGAACAACCACACACAGTTGATCATGTACACACAAATACCCTCAACTAATGTGAAGAGCCCAGCTTAGACCCACTGATGATATGCAGACATAAGGCAGCCTTGCAAACTTGTCTCAGAGTTGTAGCTTATTGCAGCAACTCTCTTTTGTGAGGCAATACTCAAAGGACCCAGCATTTCTGTTACAAGACCCTGTTTGCAAGGTTATATATCAGAGATTGTAACAGCTATAAAAATTCAAATGAGATTTAAAACTTGGCATGAACACTCTCACTTGGGATCTAGTATTTTTTAAGCTAATCTTTGTAGGAAAAGCCAGAACTTTGCTTGTTCCACTTGTTATTTTAGGTCTCTATTGCTACATAATTCTCAATCTAGATTCTTATGTGCTCCCCATCACAGTTCCCAAGTAATCTCTTCCCACAGCTGCATTTTCAGAATGGCAGTTCAGAGCTAGGACAATTGATTTGACATTTTTTTCTCCAAACAGCAAACTTCCAAAACGGGTTTTAAAAGAACTTCTGTTCAAATCAGAGACTCCTTTTTTTTTTTTTAGCAATAAAGCACCATATGTGTTTTAGCAAGTAAAAAGTGGCACAACATTAACCTGAATTATGGTAACAATGACTACAAAACAGGCTGGCTGGAAGCACATTTGATTTGCAAACACAATCTCCAGATGTCTGCAAAAGATCCAATTTATCAAGCACAATCCAGGCAGGATTTGTTGTGGGTTTGTACTTCCTTAAAGAGGTCTGTAGTGTTTATTTACTGTTAGACTTGGTGAAAGGTGCTACCTTGTGACATCTTTCAGAAAGGTGAGTATATCCCTTTAGAATAATCCACAGGATACAGAGAAAGCCACAGACCCTAGAAATTAAAGCTTAAAATCACCAATGAAATAGAACAGGATGAAACTGAATGTTAAACATAGGGAGGGGGAAAAAAAAGGTTAGGAACAGGGGACAGCCTCAAGAGGAAACCTCAGGTAACACCAAGAGGAAGCCCAATGACCTCCAGCTGTAGGGACAATTTAGAAAGGATAAATGCAAGCCACAGAGGATATAATCATATTATATCAGCACAGCCTGTGGCCATTTAAAATGCTTCCCTCTAAGGGGGGCTTGAAAGTACCTCACTGAGGAATAAAGGCTAGTTCTACCTCTAGTTTCCACAGGCTTGCTGCTATTAGGGATGATTTCAGTGATATGACTCCCTGCCGTACAGGAGCTGGGCTGACATGAACCTATACTTTCTAAGCAAGTCTCCACACAACCCTCACCATGGATTTAGTGCTGCATGCAAAAAACTCACCACTCATGTTAGTGGAAGAGTGGCACAAGTACAGGCAGAAGCAGTGGGACCACTAAATTTACGTTCCCACACCTTCATTCTCACAAATCTGCAATGCAGGAGTTTGGACTGAGAACTAATAATTCATACAAAGAACAGAGAGTCCCTTATAGCCTAAGCTCAAAATCCAGGGTGAAAAAAAACCCTCAAAACCCAAACATACTTACATATGTTCACTGAAGTAAGTTAAATAAGCTACATGCATGATCCACATTTTAAATTTTGCATTTGCAGTGCAATACCTCCTATTTGCAATGACTTGCAACGACTTGCAACCAACAGTTTCAGGACAGCACAGCATCAAGATAATTACCTTTGTTTAAGAGTTTTTTCTTAAGCAACAAAGTTGGGGCAATTATTTAGGATTACTTAGAAAACTCAAGGCTTACCCAGAGAACAATAACATCTTCTAGTTTTGAACAATGACTTACTTCTGTTTAAAACAAAATGAGTTACTAATGTGAACAGATTGAGTAATCAAGCTCACTTAAGCACGTGCAGTATGCGCAGTAACAACATTCGCTGTTTGGTGAAGTAAATAACCAGCTTTATTTTGCTTTAACTTCTGTCAGTCTACCTCATAGAACCATTCATTCCTGCTTCTACCCAACTAGCATTTCCATGATGTATCATGAATTTTAGCTACTTTGCCAAATACATTGTTGGGGAGAGGAAAACAAAGAAAAACATCCTACAGCTATAAGCAGGAGGCAATATTAGCACCTACACAAGCACCAAGCTTTGCTGGTACAGTCCATGCTCTGACTAAACACTGGTTTTGTAAAGGAAGACAAGGCACTTTTTGGGCTAAACGCTTAAGAGAATGTTTCAAATTACAGTTTTCTTCCCATGCAGCAGAATGCTTTGTAGCTTCAGGAAAACTACATTAATAACTTGCGCCTTGGATCTGTGGCACGGGTGTTTCAATTTATTATTAATGTTGTTGCTACTGGTTTTGTTGCAGCTAACGTAAGAGTGCTGCGGAAGTCTCGCCTCCTTCTACGCCCAGATCAACGCGCTTTGCTCTAGCACCAGAAGATGGAGCCACATGCTCACAGTTTTAAAGAGATTTTTTTTTTTCCCCCCCCTTTTCCCCCCGTTGTCACTGAAAAACCACCCATGAAGTAAACCGTGCCTAGAAACTGCTCCCTTACCTTACATGAACTTGCCTTTTTACTGTGTCTATGTATACTACTAATCTGATGCAGTCTTATCCTATGTCAGCTGCCTGACTCAGCTGTTTCCATAATAACTGCTTTTTTCTTACTGCAAATATATTTTCTAAATTGCCTACTGTGTCAAAATGAAATAAAAAAAAAAAAACCCAACAGAATGAAACTAAGCCAGGCACTTTCAATTACAAAAATATCACACTTTTTATTTCCTTCTTGAACGGATATACTTTTAAAGGAAGTCATACATGTCCCAGAACCATCAACTTAAGACTCTTAACTCTCATGCTGTTAAAAGGCCAGATAAATGCAGATATATGACCTTTACTGTGTCCTGATGGCAAAAAATAAGTGCTCAGATGAGAGAATAGGCTAGATTTGTACTCTGCAAAACCTTCAGTGTTGCTGCAGTCACTCAGCAAACTGTAGGTTTGATGCAATTGAGGCATGCCTTCACCTACTCCAGCAGTCCACAGCTGCACAGTGTGTCTGGGTGCCACAAGGTAGGGCATGATTGTTTCTTCTTGCTCTGTTCAAGGCTGATAAACCCCCTGTTCTGCTTCACAACCCACTTGCGAAAAAACTTCCAAACACAAAGAACCCCAGACAAAATCAAACCAAACACTACCGGAGCTGCTCCCCCCAGGCCCTGCTGTGGGGCAGCTCCCATGTGCTGCTCTGCAAATGCATCCAGGCTGTGCCAGTGCCAGTGGCAGCTGCTTCACAGGCAGGGAAGGCAAGGAGCATTGCTGACCCTCCTGCAGCTCCATGCTGAGGGCCAGTCAAGTCTGACAGCGAGCCTGCTAAACCCTGCCCCCTAGCCAGCCCTGCATGCTTGTCCTACCGCATACAACCATCTGCATGATGTATTAAGATGAAAACAGCCTCTGTAAAATATCATACATCTAAGGGGGAAGAGAAACTCTTCATTAAAGGTACTAAAGCCTATTAGGTCTTTCCTTTGTTGGCTACTTGCTCTGTCAGCCATACAAGCAGCCAGTCCTACAGTGTCAGATCAAAGCAAGATAATGGCATCCCTAATAAAAGCAGCAGAGATCTTTCAGGTAAAAATGTTTATTGTTCAAGAACTCTGTCAGGTCCTTTCATGTCCTTTCCTGACCAGCCAATGTCCTGCCAATGTACAGAACTGGTTTAAAAACAGACTTAATTATTCTTTTCGCCATGCTTTCAGCGTGACCTCAAGCAGGTGACTAGATTTACTCTCATTCATTTCCTTAGTACAATGTTGTAACCTCTTTGCACCAAACCACAACACTAAACATCTCTCTAAAGGGGCGTTTAAAATGAAGCCCACAAAACAGTCTAGCAAAGTGGTTCACGAAACAAACCTTTTATTTTTTACAAAATCTAAATATGAGACAAAGCATGCTGCCTCTATGACCCTGAATGCTGCAATGTGCTACCAACAGCAGATATTCACACATGGCCTCAGCTCCTACCAGTCTTTGGACAACCACCATTTGATAGGGAAAACCAGAAGGCTGTATGTAACAGAGTGGAGGTCACAGCAGGTGAGACTGACACTAGTGTCACCTTCTAGTGAGACTGACACTAGTGTCACCTTCTATGCAGAGCCTGTAGGCACCACTGGAAGACTAGAGTAATAGTTACTACTAATTCTCAGCTTTTATTTAAAAAACATGTACTTGCAAGCTTATCTCCACCAATTATTTAAAGACACCCTGAGTGACAAATCTGAAGAAAATGTCATGCCAACCGTTTCCCCTTCCCCTCCCCATTTACTTTATTGCTGTGGCCAAAAGCCGGGTTACAGCTTTGGCTACCAGGAATTTGAAGCATTGTCTCTAGCACTTCCTGTATGATTTTTGGACAATCACTTCAGACCCTGGATTTGCTTTCTTTGCTTGTAACATATCAACAGTGCTCAAAATCCTCAGGGGAGCACTGCCTCTGGGGCTATAGAAGCACTTTGTAAAGGTCTAAGGGAGCAGTGGGTTGGGATGCTGACGCATGCCTCAGTATTAAAAAGGACTTTCATACTTTTCCCATCAACAGCCTGAGTCCTCTGCAAAGCAGCCACAGCTGTAGCAGTGGTCCCAGTCAAACTGCAGGAGGTGGAGACCTCTGAGCCATACAACCAGCGCAGGCAGAAGTCAGCTGTACACCAACCATGCTTAATCTGAATCAGACTACAAAATCCACAAAGGACACCTGTGCACCACTTGTAAGCTAAGTGTATCCCAAATACATCACCTGCGCTGTTCATGCTCTCCCTGCTCAGAGAAATTAAATTCCTAGGCAGAAATACAGGATTCCTATTGCAGATCTGCACTGAAACGACAACATGCTGAGGAAACCTCCAGGAGGAAGCAGAAAAGGCCACGTAGTTGATTGACTATTACATCTGCAAGATGGAGAAGAATTTGAACTCCTTTGTAAGGAGACCAAACATATCACTTAATAAAAACAAGGCATCCTACAATGAACCTCACTTTCCTATATTTATTCCTCTCTAAACACAGCAGTGCACAGATTATAGGAAATGGTTTTATATTTAACTTCAACCCCAACTGGTAAAGAAACGGATTGTATCTCACAATGTAAATTTGCATGTACCATCATTTAATGGATGTTTTATACATGCTATGTACTACTGTGTTTTTATGGAAAGGCAAAAAAATTACTTGGGAATTTGTTTTTAATTAAGCAATAAGGCTCAATGGGGTACTGCTATCATGCAATAAAACCCCTCCTGGGGTGTTTCGAGGCATTTGGTCCAGATGAGTGCTCCAAATCACCCCCAGATTGTGATTAGATGATTACTCCCTGGAGTTAATATTAGATGGTTCTCTCTAGAGTTGTCTTATTGCTATTATAAAAAGTCTTCAACATAGGGAAACTAAGTAGCTTTTGTGCTTGAAGAAGATGAAGTTTGCAGTTTCGACAGTTGAGTGGCTGTCTGAGCTGTGTGGGTCCCATAGATCACTTATTTAGCATGCGTGAAAGATCATCTCAGTGCATTTCTTTGACCCAAACAGTTTCACAATTAAGCAGCTTTCTTTTTTCTAGGAGATGGAAGGATATAAAGAGCAAACAGCTCCAAAATAAAGCAAACCCAAGACAAGGCACTGAGGAATTTGGTACTAAGATACGTATTACTGGCTTTATCTTTTTGTAGGGAATAATGAATCCTAATCATTATTATGCTAATTGTATTAATGAAGGCTAATGCATGTGGTAATGGTAAGAGATTCTCCCAAGTTGGGTACATGAGGAGGTGCACAGCCTGAGGCATTTGTGAGGGCTCCCAGGCTAATGAATTCAAACAGCCCAAACGATACAGAGCCAAACTGCAGTGCTTTTCTCTGACTCCCCACAACTGCACTTCAGGGTTGAGGTTGGAGAAGAAATACTTCATTTTGAGAAAACACAAAGAAAAATACAAAACAACCAGAAGACAAAACCCAAGGCTTCCTGCCTATTTCAGTAAACCTGCAAGAGAAACCTGAGGAAAACATTAACTCTTCTAGGTCCATTCCACTCCCCGAAAAAACCCAGGACGGTAGCACATGCACATGGACAAATTTTGCTCAGCTTAAGCTGAAGTACAGAGCAAAATCATAGAATCATAGAATAGTTAGGGTTGGAAAGGACCTTAAGATCATCAAGTTCCAACCCCCTGCCATGGGCAGGGACACCTCACACTACACCATGTCACCCAAGGCTCTGTCCAACCTAGCCTTGAACACTGCCAGGGATGGAGCATTCACAACTTCCTTCCTTAACTCCTCCTTCAGATGTCCCTCAACAGTCTTCCACACACCTCCTATTACATAAAATCTCTCTGGTTTCTCAAGCAGACAACAATTTTCACACTTCACAACTGAAGGTGTGATCCTTCACACATCCTCTGCCCTAGCCTATGTCACATCTCACACCCTGCACAACCCAGGCAACAATACAACCTCTAAAAGTCAATCAACCTTTTCCACCTGGTAAGAAATTCCCATGGCTCCTCCTTCAGCTCAGCACTCCTCCATTTAAAGATCCAGCATGGCAATGGATGGGGATACTAGCCAAGCTGAAATCTGCTCTCTTGTTTCCAGGAGATCAGCAGTACACCCTGAAAAAAACCACACCACCTTTCTACTTCTCTTGAACTTGAAGAACACAAAAGGAAACAAGGATTTCCTTTTTCATTTTTTTCCCTTCCCCTTTCCTAGAGCTCTCTGCACTATGCACTTGATGCATAAAATTTCCCCAGGCAATCACAGCAGATGCCTTCCTGCACAAAAGGCATTGGTGTGAGGCGAGGTGCAGGCCCCTTACAAAGAGATGATTTTTGCTTTCCGAGCAACACACACACACTCAGCTTGGGTTCCAAAAGAAAAGAGACCTAAGCATGTTCTTCACACAGATAGAAGCCATATCCATGGGCAAAGCAGGGCATATGAATGAAACCCTTTCATGTGTCTGACTAGTCAGTCAATCACAGGTGAACACATTTACATCTTTTCAAATTAACTAATGATTATCACACTCTTGTTCCTGGTGCTTTTTCCCCACTTTAATATTTGAAATGCCTAATCTACCTTAGTTTAGTGTTTGAAATAGCTAATTGCTCACCATGATTTATCTTGTGCAATAAAAGCACATTCTGAATATAGATCACTGTTTAAACAGAATAGCAATAGTAGGAAAAGAGTTCAGATGAAGAACATGCACAGAATGATGTTACTCTGGAAGGAAGTCTGAGCCCATAAGATGCAGTACTCTCTTCACATCATGCTGCAAAATGGTTTCAGCAGCTTTTCTTAGACACATCTCTCTTTTCCACATTAATTTCATGTATTTTTCCTTTAATGTTATGCTCCTCTCTGCACATAATACCTGCACCTTCTCACAGTTCTGGTATTTCATCTTCTTAATCCACATCTTTCTCACTTTTCCCTTTCATATTTCGACCAGAACCTGCTGCCATTACTGGGAAACACTGCTCAGAAATAATGGATTGGCAGCATGCCAATCCTACTGCTTGTTTGTCAGTACTTACTCACCTCTCCTGCTCCTCTGAAGAGAACAAACTTCTGAGCTTTCTCTGCAGTATGTCCCTGTACTGGGCAGTTCTTGGGTTCCTGAAGATTCTGAAGTTCCTGAAGACTCATGGAGACAGATGCACTTGATCAATCCACTCAGAAAATGAAGATGAAACTCAAACTGTTAAGGGTGAAAGAAAGCATGAGTTAGTGTCATAAACTGAAAAAACTGAGACTGAGTAACTTGGCACATGGTGTGGTGTTCCAGAAGGCAGGGGAAAGGCTGCTAGTGTAGGAAGCAGGGGATGTTGGGGGGTGTTCTGCGCCACAAGGCAGTAGCATCTTCCCAGGTCCAGCACCAGAGGTCCAGCATGCTCTCCTGACATCCACCACACTCCTGCACACTCTGTGCTTGACCCCACAGCATAAATCTATGTAGGTGGTTTGCCCATTAAGTTTCAAGTTTTAGAAAGCCTCCCACTCACAGTATACTGTCACATAGAACAGTATGAACTGATGACATCATATATACAGAACATTTCAGTGATGAAATACCCTGAGTATTTTATAGTTAAGAAGGGGGATATAAATGGAATTATATATTATATGCTGATCCAAAACAAATTAGAACTCGCACCAAGCTTTGGATCAGATCTTCTAACCAGTTCTGTGATTACAGACCACTGTGAATAGAACAAGCTATGAAAACCAAAATAGGCTTAGCAGAGAAACCGCTAACATTCTTCTTTCACCACTGCTATTTTTTGAATTTTGAAACTTAAGGAGGAACAAGCAAAGTACCTTATACCTTCATAGCACTGAGATCCACAGACAGCTGCTTAACACAAACACCAGCATACAGCCTATAGATAACATCCTTTTCAAACTCTTCTCATGGTGCAGATAACCATGTTTTTTTTTAATGGGGACAATATCTCCTCTTCTTTCTTTTTCATAGAATCCAACCTACAGCAAATATTTATTATGTATGTATACACAGCATTTAAACTTAGCCTCTGTTGTTTACCTGCTTTGTCATTATTGGCTGTTCAAGACTTAGAATCATAGAATCATAGAAGAGTTAGGGTTGGAAAGGACCTTAAGATCATCAAGTTCCAACCCCCCTGCCATGGACATGGACACCTCACACTACACCATGTCACTCAAGGCTCTGTCCAACGTGACCTTGAACACCACCAGAGATGGAACGTTCACAACTTCCCTGGGGAACCCATTCCAGTGCCTCACCACCCTTACAGTAAAGAGCTTCCTCCTTATATCCAATCTAAACCTCCCCCGTTTAAGTTTGAACCCATTACCCCTTTTCCTGTCACTACAGTCCCTAATGAAGAGTCCCTCCCCAGCATCCCTATAGCCCCCCTTCAGACACTGGGAGGCTGCTGTGAGGTCTCCACACAGCCTTCTCTTCTCCAGGCTGAACAGCCCCAGCTTTCTCAACCTATCTTCATACGGGAGGTGCTCCAGTCCCCTGATCATCCTCGTGGCCCTCCTCTGGACTTGTTCCAACAGTTCTATGTCCTTTTTATG
>WYDI02021003.1:0-135742 GCA_009867235.2 Psittacus erithacus | reverse complement strand
TATTTCCCTTATCATTATTATTATTGGTGGTAGCAGCAGTGGTTTGTGTTATTCCTTAGTTACTGGACTCCTCTTATCCAAACCTGTGGGAGTTACACACTCTCCTTCTGGGAGCGGGGCGGGGGTGAGAGGAAGGGGGGAGAATGAGCGAGGGCTGAGTGGCTGATTTGCTGACTGGGTGTAAACCATGACAGTGTTCTTCAAGCTGTTATCCTCACTCCTGTGCTACTTTATACTTTAAAGGTTTGGAAAAAAAGTTGATGGTGAAGATCAGCAGATGATACAAACCAAGAGCCAGTTGTGATGGGATGCAGAATGGTCTCTCATTACAGAACAATTCGTCAGTAAATCGTGGAAGAAATTAGACGTTAAATACAAACCAAAAAGCCTCATTATAATTATACAAGTTCAGCTCTAAGTAAGTTATAACAACTACAGAAGTAGGTGTCTGAGTTCTTGGAGAGACACTGTATGCAAATGTGAGATTTATACTCAGCCATGTCAAACAAGCAAAACCACAAAGTATTAGGAGCAGAAAAGTGCAAGTAAAACAGAAACCATAATGTAATTATAACCATGATGCAATTTGTAGATCCAGAGTTATAAATTTGACCCATGTTTTGAACCCTGTGCATTGTGGTCCAAAAGTAGTGGGTTATCTCACTATATTGTTCACAGCTACAGACTGAACTCCTTGTTCTATGATTCTATGAAAATGATTCTGGTTGTGCTTATAAAAAATTGTACTGTAGAACTAGGAAAGACGGTAATGATGGCAATATGTGTGACCAAAAAAAAGGAATGGCTTCCGCAAAAGATGAAATTTAATGGAGTAGGGACACTTTAACTTGTATACGAAATAACTGGGATATGATATAACAGAGGTATTATAAAATCATTAGTGTCATGGAAAGAATGAATATGACTCTTCCCTTTCTCTCATAGTGTAAGAACCGGTCATTTGTGGATGGTAGGTTGAAAATCAAGAGAAGGGAATACCTTTTTATGTTTAGTTGCCATGGGACAGTAGCCACTATGAGACAGTGGCTTGTAGTGGCTCACAGGAGTAGCAGCTCCTGCTCTGCATAAGAACTGAAAAAGCCCACAGGAACAAAAGGACATTAGATAAATAGCTAAACTGTGCCTGAGTCAAGTATAAACAACTGCAATTGTCTACTGATTATGACAGGTAGTCACTACATTTAGGGAGCTCGGTTGTGAGAGAGGAATTAAATCCACAGGCCTGAGGAAATGGTACGTAAATCAGTCTATCACTTGCACTCTTCAACTTCATCTCTTTTTTTCCTTTTTTTTTATAGTAATCAAATCTCAGTCAAAAGTTGCCTGTATCCTAGGAAAATATAAAGGAATTTTTCACTAAAATGTTAACCATTACTGCTAGATGGGATGCATCCCAGTTAGGTTTTATGATTTGCAAGTAGGAAGACTAGTCTAAAGTAGCTGCAATACTCAACAGACAGAACAACATTCCTTCTCGGCAAAACAGACAGATACAGGTCCTGTCATGGGATTTCTCCCATCCTGAAGTGCAAGCCAGATGTGTGACTTACCGATTTCTGACGGTACCTGTCTCTTTGCATGGGAGTCCCACCAGACACAGGGAGCATTCAAGTCTTTTCAGCGCCACAGTCCTCTTGTCTTTGCTAGAGTGAACTTGAGTTAAAGTGATATCTGTGTATTTTTTATGCAGATGTTTCTGTTCAAGACAGCACGAGAGGAATTAGTGCAGTATATGTTGCAATTTAACTCTGCAGTGAAAAAACTTCTACAATCTAAGCATCAGCCTTCTCTCGACATGTATCTCTGCATGGCATTTACTCTTCAATGGGATAAACAGCTTCTGTGGAAAACAAAATGCTATGCACTATGAGATGCAGCCTGCAAAATTAATTAAGTACACAATCAGTGCAGGAGATGGTAAAGCTCTGTGAAGCTCAGAAATCATTTTAGATGCATTACTTCAGAACTATGCCATGCTAAGTCTTAGAAGTCGCTTATATTTTTATAGATTTCTAACAACTGTGGGTAAAGGATTAGAAAGTTATTGCTGAGAGTCCTAACTAATTAAGAGCTCAGTTACAATAGCAGAAATAAGAGAAGGATGACGTATGAAACGGCTTATTCTGACACAGAGAGGTCTTCTGGTTTTCTGAATGCCATAGCGAAGCAATAAATCTTGTTATATGTGAATCTGTTAGATTGGCGTCTGTGTAGAATGGGAAATGGAAGTGTGTTATCATCAAATTCCCTGAAAAGTCATTTATAAGGTCATGATATACTGACAGCAAATGTATTACTATGAGGTTAAGATCTTTTAATAATACATTTGATAGCTATAGTGTGACTTTCAATTGAAAAAGTATTTAACTGTAATACTTAAGAAATTATAAACCCCAAATGTATTGTGGCGTATATCACCACTGTAAATTAAAATTAATGCATACATTAGATAGTTACAAAGGGAATTTTGTGACTAATGGAATGGCAGTAGTTCTCTTCTCCTTTCGTTTGCTCCTGCAGAGTGAAAGACATTGTGGATGTGGAAGAGAAAAAACCATTAAGACATTTAGCCTCTTAACTTCAGTTTTACTTCTGTATGCAAGCATAATATATCCCGTGCTGATTACTTTCCCGGGATCCTCAGAAGAATGAACATGAAAAAAGAAAAAGAAAGTCTGGCTTTCTGAGCAGCCTTTGTCTAGCAACCAACATTCATATTAAAGGCTGAACTGTGTTATTTCAAGCTGTAGCATATATACCTCACCAAACAGGGGACAAGCCAATTTCTGTAAAAGAATAACCTGTCTCTGAGCAGAGCTTATTAGCTTGGGCACAGTTCCACATTAGCATGTCCAAACAGCTTTTGGATTGAATGCATCTTCCATTTTGCACCTTAGAAAATGAGCTAAGCTATTCCACAACTGTCTCCACCTGACTACATAGACATGCCTTCATAGTATAGCTTGGACCAAAGCCCTTCCCTAGCTTGCTGACACAAGCTGGCTGTCAACTGCACTTCCCAGATGATGTGAAGCAGCTGCAGCAAATTGAGTTTGAGATCTATATTGACATGAAAGTCATTAGATAAGCATTAGATGAACATTCTAGTATAGTTTCTGAATTGTGTAGGTTCCTTAAAAAGTGTTGTGTGAAAGTCAACAGCTTTCTCTGCTCACTTACTTCGTTAAAATAAGGATTGTCTGAATAATGATTGCAGTTCAAACTGAAGAAAGATAAAAGAAATTCTTGTCATTAGCACTATGGATTAATCGATCTCCAGTGAAATGCAGACTGTGCTTGGATAAAGTTTAGGAACTTTTCTCTGAAAAACACATTTTTGGCTGTGGACCACCTGTAGTTCAGAAGAGAAGGACCCTCCTGTTTAAACACAGAGCCTGCAGGTACCCTGCTCTAGTGTGTGGCTGTGTTGCTGTAAATAACTGTTGTGATGCGGGATGGCTTTGCAGAGAATGCACACCTTCCCAAATCCCCAGTTCTTGAGTGCATATGTTTCAGTCTGTTCTGCTCCTCCCCTGCCTTTCTTCAAAACCCAAAGCATTTTGGATTTGATATATGGAATATATGTGACAATTTCAGTGTTATGAAGCCATTGTATAACTATGTGATTGCATGCTACAGAGGAACTTGATGCAACCTCAAAGCGAAGAAGGCCACAGAAACATGGGAAACATTAGAAAGAAAAGATATGGTTTAGCAGCCAAATATGTGTATATATGTACCCCTCACAGAAATAGGAAAAGAGAAGGGGGAAGGAGGAGGAAGAAAAGAGAAACAGTTTCAGTAAGACACTGATTACAAAGTTGCATCATTGTTCATGTTTGGAACCAAAAAGCAGCTTTTTGGAATGTCGCATGGACATTAATATTGATGACCTCATAAAAGTAAATCTAGGTTTCTCAAGGGAGAAGAGTGCAAACACTTCTTTGCCATTTAGAGCTGAAGTTCATGTGGGAAAGGGTCACAAAAGTCCTTAGTCCATGTATCACGGGTGTTCAATAGTCGAAATACTTTTGACAATGTGCCTACTCAGGTGAATGTGTCAGCGCTGCTTGCTGGGTTATGTCAGGGGGGATGGTGCGGCTGAAGCAGTGAAGCAGGAAGCCTGAAAAGTTCCAAAAGACCAACTGGGATTTCCCCTGCTGTTATCGTCACAGCATTGCCACTCTTTTTAATTTAACCAGTATAAATGTGTTTACTTTTCCTTTTCTAAACTTAGTCTGCTACTCAAGAAAATGATCCAGGCAATGGTAGTGGGATATGAAATATGTATCTTAAACACACTGATTCCATGCCTAGTGGGGAGAAAGCTGGAAGTCCAAGAAGCACAATCATGTCTGCCTCATGCAGTTTTGTGATGCTTGGTGAAGGGGGGGAAATATTTGACTGTGGTGCAAAGCTGGTAGAAAGCCAGCTAAAGCTGGCAACTCTGCTTGCATAACCCAGAATTTAGTTAAGGCAACAGCTGTAAGAGGATGCATTGTAAAACAACAGAGAGGGCAGTGTGATGTAACTAGTTATTACAGCAGAGGAATGGGAACCAGAATACCTTGATTTCCAGTGTTGTCCAAGTTACACACTAGGACCTAGTCTTGCCAGGTACTAAATACCTTCTGACTTAGGTTCTTTGCTCTTCAGGATCTTGCTGTGTGGACTTTTCACCTTCAGCTGCTTTAGCCAAACACTTGGACTACAAATACAGTTCAAAATGTCATTGGCTTGCAAACTAGAGGTTTCGTTGAGTTGTTTCTATGTTAAAAGCATTACGTACATAGACAAAAAGTTTAAAAAATATCGTTTTGAGAACCTGGTTCCAACAAGATACATTGTCATATTGCTTTTTTTGAGTGATAATTGTATGCCGCAGTAACATAAATTCCATGATACATATCTGCAGGTTGTTTTTGCACATGGTATATACACAAAACAATATTAGCTGTACCATGGCCGAGTTGCTGAGAAAAGGACATAGTAACAAAGACAATGAAGTGTAAAAAGTCATACATTAGTCACATATGAAACTAGAACTAACAGTTCCTGGACCCTGGCCCAGTGTACTTTAACTTTGGACAAAGGGTAAACTCAAGCATAAAACAGAAATAAAAAGTTTAAATATGTCCGTGGTTACTTACATTCCAGGGTTGAATACATGAGCTAGCATATGTGTGACTTAGGAGATTCAGAGGAATGTGGGAGAATGTGATGAGTACTTGTGCATTCTGAAGAGTTAGGAAATTACTAACAAGTAGTAGCTATGTACTTGTAAATAATTGTTTTCCAGAGATATATAATTTGTTTCATGATTTTCATGGCACATCCCATCATGGTCTCCAGCCTCGGTCCTGATACTGTCACTAAGTCCCTTTTTTAGTCATTCCTTCTTTCCTCTCTCCTCCCTAACCCCTAATCCTACTGCCTCCCTGTCTATAAATTCTTGACCATGTTTTATTTCTTTCCACAATCTTCCTTTCTCTACCAGTTTCTTTTCCAGCAGTTTCCTCATGCATCAGCTTCACACCCATTTATACCCCACGTTTGTATCAGGCAGCTTCATCCTCTACCTGTAACAAAAAGAAAAAACCAAATGAGGGATAAAATCCCAGGAAAAACAAGCTCTTGTCCTGATCTGTAAAATCACAAAGCTGCAACTGTAGGTAGGAAAAGCTCTGTCATTCCTGGCCGAGAGTACTGCATCCTTTTGAATTTCATGTGGAAAGTGCTACTGAGTCCTGACAAAGAGATTTATCAAAGACTTGGACCCTGGTCAAGCTTGGTAGGCTTTTCAGTGAACATGGGAAATGACATATCTGTTGCACAGAAATTGTCCCTTTACAAGTTTCAGATCACTTTTCCAAGGTGAGAAGTGCTGCAGCTGTTCAGAGAAAAGGTTGTGAACAGATACAAACCCCTGCAATTTTGCCATGGCTTTAGAAGAGAGAGGGGGAAACCAAAGGAAGGATGGAAGGAAAGGTGATTTGGTCTGCAGCAGACACATGTGACTGTATAAAATTCAAATGTGTGAAATTTAGGTGGTAAAATAGCAAAGAACTAAAGTACTGCTAAGTTACAGCAACAGAATATGGGGTATCATCATGGAAAGTACTTGTAGCTGATGCTGTCAGCACCACCTCTTACTGCAATTCACACATAGTAAACTCATACGTTTTCTGTCATAGTTAGGTTTTATGTTCCTGAAGCACATCGTAGGGTGATGTTTTTCTTAAATGCTTACAGCCGACAATTCTTGCTCTTGATCCGTGTGTTTTAAATATCAGTTTACCGTTTTAAAATTAGTGCTATGTAAACAACAGAAGAATTAATATAAAACTGTGGTAAATTCTAACCCATTCATGGACCAAGGTTTCACCACATTGCTAAATGCAGCAGCTTCAGCTGCGACTTTAAAATCATTGACACTTCTTTCTTTATGGGCCTGATCCTGTGAAGTATCAATTGCCTTCTACAAAGCAGCCCCCACATGTGTCAAAACTTTGTGAATCAGGTACTCAGCCCCTGGAGTCTCAATACGTCAATTTTATTTGTATTTTGCCTTTGCTCTCTTTAAAGTCCAGTCTTTCGTTCTTGTATAATGTAATTTATGTTGTTGTACATTCAGTTTGCAGACACTGTTTCCGTTGACCACTTAAACCTTTGGCATGACTCCGAGTAAAATGTGCAGCATATGCACTGCATACCAGATGTGGATTAACTAAATGGTGCTTGTGATCCTAGAAATCAAGATCCAAAGATATACTTGCCCTCATTCAATGCAGGAAACCATATTTTAACACAGGATCTATTTAATCAACCATTTGCCAAACCAAGGGGACATAGTTTTACATGGTAAATTAGTCTGTATGAGATAATCTATACTTTTCAGACTTTCCCAGGTGCTTATTTTAAATGGCATAAGTTTTGTCAATTTTTAATTTCACCTGGAGGATCACAAAGTGCCAGACAAACTACAGCATTGAGCTGTAGAACATTTCTATGGTGAGATGTGGCAAATAGTGACAAACAGGAAATATGTGTGCCATTTAAAGACAGATTTAAGAAACAACCCAAAAAGCCCAACCCACAATCAGGTCAAAACAATTGGGGTTTTTAACAGCCTGTATGTGAACCTTTGACTCACCTTGTATTGTTCTGATATTTTAACTGGAGAATTCAGTTTGCTTACAAAAAGGACAGGGTAGCGCTCAGGAAGCAGGCAAAGTCCTGAGCAGGCATGTACTGTGTGGAGATCCCTACAGAGCTCTGCTACTGCCTCTTAGGCCTGACTTTATTTATGGCAAGTGCTGCTAGGTAAGCTCTGTTCTGTGTAGTTTCGCAATGTGAGCCATTACCCAACAGAAACCAGTGTTATTCTTTGTAATAAATAATTATTCCCGGTTTAACAGAGCTTTACAAAATACGCATTGAAATATACTCATTGCCATGCAAGCTCTCAAAATCAAATGGATCTAGCTATGATGAAGGCAGAGTCTGCCTCTCTTTTTGGGGCCGTCTGTCACACACTTTGAGAAAGGTTTACAGGAAGGAAAGAGTGGTGGTGTGGACAAGACACTGGAACCGTTCCAGACCCAGCAGTATGGTAGGACTATCACACATGAGGTTTTGCTGAAGGCGTCCTTGTGCATATCTCTGCTTCTGACCTAAGAGCCTGTGTAAATGAGCTCCCAGGTGATGATGCAAATGCTATCTTCTTTGCCTCCTAACAAATACTCCTGACCTTCCCGTTCCTCTGGATCCCATGGTCAAAGCCTGCAAATACTACAAAACACTCTGCTCCTTCTGTCCAAGCCTTTTTAATTCCAACTGTCTTTTCCACTGGCAAGTCTCTCATTCCTTTCAGCTTCTCAACCCATCCTCCAGCCACAGGGCCCCCAGGAAGGAGTCTCCTGCTCCATATAGTCTTTACCCTGTCCCTTCCTAACTCTCCCTCTCAAAGCTCCCATCCCAGCCTGCCACTCCTCGTGTTCTGCCCATCCAGCTATGGCTAGTCCCCACCTACTGCAGTCAAATGTCCTCTTGGCTAACAGGCCTATCAGTGCATGTCCCCTCCTTACTTGCCCACCAAGCAAGGCTTAGCTCTTCTGATAGCATTTCTCAAGTGCAGGCTTCAGATGTGCTTTCTGGAAGCCCTCTCTGAGGGCAGAATTGGAGTCTGTATTTGGAAAAAAAGAAAGGCATCTAGGTAATCCCACTGCAACATAAAAAGAGGCAGGAGAAATGGTGAAACAAACCCAGTATGGAAAAAGCCCACAAAGAGCATGTATGTAGTGGTCATGGGGAATGGGAAGATGGAGTTTCAACAGGTAATGCTGGTATCAGAGACTGAGAGTTCAGGTGATTTTGACAAGGTTGAAGATCAAATGGATGTGTTGAGGTACATCAAGATGGATGTTTAATTCTTGTAATTGTGGAAATCAGTGAGGAAAAGTTAGGACTCATGTTTTATTTGCTTTCACCAAAAATAGACTGAGCAGCATTATCCTATGCTGGAAGGGGAATGTGTTTGGCCAAAGACAGAAGTTGTAATATGTGGCAGCCAAAAGATCTTATGCTGGACACCACCAGCAGGAGTTTGCTGGATGTGAAACACTGCTTTTCAAACACAAAAGCACTTGCTTTTCAAAAATGCTTTTGTGAGTCACTGGTAAGTCCAGGCAAAGAGAGATTTGGCAGGCACTTTGTGAAGTGTCATGGTCCCTCCTGCTTGGCAATCCATGTTGTAACACAGCTGCACAAAGACTGCAGCTACGTCCGTATGGCCTTAGTAGGGACAGATGATTATAGCATCCTAATCCACACCAACAGCTGACTCTTCATTCTTTGTTATGTATCATGCAATCGCATGACTACACTCGCTATATCTGTCGTCTGTATCATGGTTGTTTTTGTAGATATAATCCTAGGTCTGTGCGGATAGCTTTCAGATACTTCTGATGAGCCTGTTTTGCTTCTGGCTTCCATTGTCGTGACACTAGATGGTGACAAAGATCAAAATGAAACCACAGTGGAACCATTTAGACCTGGAAACTTAAAATTTGTAGGAATTTCTTAAAACTAATAAGTCTTAGAACAGGTGTGAAGATTCAGTACTGCTTAGGGCAATTTAATAGAAGCTAGTACCACTTAATGGAAGCTTGTTTGATTCAGACTAACCCTCACCCAGATTGTTTCAACTCTATCTCCAGGATAGAGTTGAAAAGAATGGAGTGGTATTGCAAATTTTAAGTAATGACGGGAAATTTGCATTTTTAGAAGGCATGAAATGAAGAGAAGAGAAAAATGCATAATCAAATTTAGGCACCAGAAATACTGTTTCTAATAGAAACAGCAGTTTTCAGTTATAGAATTATACAGAAAAAGAAAACTTTTCTGTACGTATAAATGTGAATACATTGGTTAGGAAGTGCAAAAGGTCCAGTTCCTGCCTTTACAACGCTGAGGAACCAACCATCTTTTCTAAAATTGTCTCATTCTTTGTTACTACATTTTTATGGGCCAAAAATTTTGTGTTGCACATAAAAGAGGGTTTGGATATCTAGTGGTCTCTTGTGACCATAGACATGGCAAGAGATTCAGGATCAAATGAACCATGTTTTCACTTCCAGATTCTGTAACAATCATGTCAGACCTTGCATCATTTAAAACGTTGTCCATTATATACGTTAAATATTTAAATTACTTTAAAATAGTAAGAAAAGCTTTGTTGAGTTAATTTCCTTAACTTTATTTGCAGATTCAAAATAACTGTTTAAGCAGCATTTGCATTATATTACCAACTCCCAGGGCCTTATCATGAAATTTGATAGAGGAACTATAATATACCAGCACATAGAAGTGTTTAGATCTCAGCTTTCATGTCTACAAAATATTTCCAGGTTGCAAGACAGTGGAAAAGGAGTGGAAAAAACATGGAACTTAAATTTCCAGCGTCTGTCATGTAATGAAAAGAACATCCTTTTGTTATTTTAAAATGTTATTTTAAATTTTATTATTATTATTTTAATTTTTTTTAGGCAGTCTGTGATGTTTGGGCTCTCATTCATGACTCTCAGGGCTTGCTGTTGGCAATATGGCATGCAAATGGCACCAGACTGTGCTGAGGTTTCTGACTTCAGTGAGGGCTTTATCCCAACATTTAAAATGAGCAAAAGATGTTGTAAACCAGTCTGATGGAAACTTTGGGAAAAAAATAAAAGATTTGGTTAAAAACTTTAGCTGCTTTAAGTACTTGTCCAAAAGCAACATTGTTTAGTGGTCAGAATGAGACACAGACTATAACATTTGCTGTCTCCAGAACTGAGCCAGCATTTCAACCAGCAAGGCCAAACCACCTTTGCCTTTCCCTCACCCTCTGCACAGGTGGAAGACAGAGCAGTTTTAGGCAGATAGGCTGGGATGCCGTTTGTGTTGCATCTGTGCACAAGACAAAGTAAAGGTTAGAGAGGAGGTGTGTTTCCCCCAAGGGAAGAGGAAAGTCCCCCACACACTGTAACATGCATGTTCCCCACTCTGGATAGCCCCTGTAGGAAAGGGACTGCTCACCTCCTTTTGGATCCCCATGTGCGTCTTGGGTAAAACAAAGAGGGCAGGACACTGCTGTAGGAGATGGGAGTGGAAGAGGGGCCCTTTACATACTTTCAATAATCCATATTTTGCTTCAGTTTTCTCTTTAAAATAGTATTCCTGCCATAAGAACTTTTTGAGATCCTTATGGTCCAACAAAACACTGGTAAGATCTAGAGAGGAAGAAGTTGCTGTTGTAGATGTGTAGGCTGAGCAACAAGGCCTGGAGTCATCCCATCTAACTGCAGGTGCTCACCCACAGTGGGTGTGTGGGCTGTAGGTGCCTTTGGTGTCTGGATAAGCAGTGACTAGAGAGTGATTGGAGCCTTTGGTCTTGAACTGGCCCTTCTGACCAAGTTTGTCATTTGTCTTAGTGCCATATTTTCCACTGAAAGATACGCCAGAAAGCATTCTCAAGAAAATATATATGTAACAGTTGCTTTGTGCAGTCTTTTCAATGTACTAGAATTCTCAGTACTGTACTCAGCAATGTACTGATTCTCAGTAGTTATAAATCATGGGTGAGCTACCCAGCAGTTGGTTTAAGAGGAAAACAGGCAGTTGCCTTCACAAAGGGCAAGGAGTCAGCCCTAGGAAAAACAGGTAACAGCAATTAGATAACCACACAGATAGTTTGCATACCCGCTGGTCGTTTTGGTACAGTAAAGAGGAATAACACTAATGTGCTCAAGATGCTCTTCAGAGAGAATAATCTGCCTTGGTATCTCAAAGACTGTGTCCAGGGAATCAGTGAAATTGGAAGTAACTCACAGCTCAGGGCAGGTAGGAAGCATGTGATTTTACTATGAGATCTGGGCTTCTGACCTGTACACACAGGACCATAAGTGAGAGATACCAAAAAACATGGTTAAAATAATATTTTTGAGAAAAGTGAGAAGACATTTATATTGGTTTTGCTTCTAACCTTTTTATTACACTATTTGATTTCTTTATTTTACTAAGCCGTCCAGGCTATGAGTAGGTACATAGGCTCACTGCTGATGGAGAGAAGTGCAGAGCTGGGACCCCCGTGCAGAGACTGGATGGTAGAGGAACCCACCAGGAGCTGGCTGTGGTCCAGCTTGCCACCCTCATGTACGAGCTACTGGGCCAGCTCTGCTGCTATTGTCGATGTTACAATGCAGTAGATCACCTGGTTTTTCAAGCGTGCTGTGGAAGTCTGGTTCTACTCGCACAAATGGTCCCTAGGAAAGAGCTTTGTTGTGTTTGACACAAACCTCCTGTGGAAGGAATGAATGCAGCGTCTTTCCAGTCTGTTTTATTCAAGAAGCTTATTTTCTTTTGCCATTTAAAGGAAAATGCCTGCTTCCTCTCAAAAAGCCCCTGTCTGTGGCTATTCTCTTTTTCAGTAGGAAGATGGAAGGCTGTTTTTTCCCCAGTCTCCAGACGTTGGTGGTTTGCTTTCTTTCCCCTAATTCTTCAGTGCTACTTGCCAAAACTTAACTGTCAGTATATTTTTCTTCTCTGACCATTGCTTGTATGAGATTAAAATTCATTATCTCTATCTTGGCACTTAGAAATCTAGAATATTCTCCACCTTCTTCTAAGTGATATTATGCTTTGGCATGGGTTGCAGATTGTTCGTAGCATTATTAATGTCAGTACTCAAGAAGTTTACCTAATCCTGTGCTCTGCATAGAAACAATGCAGACACAGCATGTTCCTCCAGGAGCATATAAAAGATAGGTCTGAAGTTATTTAAGAAAGATATCAAGAATATATAATACAGGAAATCAGTAAGGACCTTGAAAACTGAGTACATCTGCTTTTTAGGATCTGAGAGCAGGAAGAAGATACACTTACTGGTTTTGATTTCTACAATTATTTTAAGACTCCATTGATTTTTGTAAACAATCTGAATCAGAATTGTGCATAACTGCACCTAATCTCATGGTGATAAATTCCTTAAATTTGTCACTGTCATCCAGTCCAGTGCCACCAGCTTGAAAATTTTGATCTTGAGCTTGCAAGTTAAAGGTAAAGTCTCAAAGAAGAAGTCATTTCATAACTGCCTAGTGGTTTGGTGGTTAGCGTCATGATCTTTGCTGACATTTAGTATTCATCATCACTGTAGTCTTTGTGAACTGGATCTTCTATGGTCCATAGTCTTCAGCTTACTTCAGAAGCGTGTCATGTACAATTGGTAGTGGGGACTTTACCTGCTTTCAGAGAGATTCATAGAGGAACCAGAGTAGCTTAATGGGGTTGCAACATCTCTTCTACCTCATGACTTACGAATATAGGGCAAGTGAACCAGGCTGGAGCACTACTGTGCTCTACATATGCTTTGTCTGCATGAGAGGTCTGCATGAGAGGTCTGCTGAGAACTGCTGCAGTCAAAACACATTGGAAGTCTGTAGCAGCGCTGGCTTTCATAAGGGAGCCTTCAGCAGAGTCAGTTAAAAAAAACAAAAAAGGAGGAACAAAGAGGCTGCACATCCATTTTCTCCCTTCCTTCCTGAGTGAGCGTTAAGTGCTGGTTGGTAAGAGTGGAGGATACCACCCCATAGACAAAGTTGTCTGATGATGCTTTTGGCGATTCTTAAGTTCATGATACTACTAGATCTATGGGTAATGTGTCTCACATATTGCAGGTCCTTCTCTTAAGCCAAAGCTGAAGGAGTAAACAAATTCAAACACGCTAGAAGAAGACATTGCGGAGATCTCATGGATGACAGAAACATTTAGGGAAGTTTCAACAAATAGACGACAATTTAATGTACAAAGTTCCATGAGCCAAATCCTCATCTGGTTAATATAACTTTTTTTCTATGAAACTGAAACCTCTACATTCATTAACACCAGATGATGATCTGGTCCTTGTCTGAGTTTTTCCAGGCAAGCAGCTATTACTTTTGCCCTCAAATACTAGCCCTATTCCTTCAATAAAATAAGGCAGCCAAAAATTCACATATAAGGGAGACGGATAGGAGGGGAATTTCAAATTCGATCCAATAATGAAAAGTTGCTTCAGCCTAATCTGGAGGAATAACCTTCTCCATAATGGCTATATTAAGATGGTATATTAACTAGATCATAAGTGTAATTGAAAGCAATTGATATGATTGACTGTCAATGCATAGATTTTGTTCAATGTCTCATGTTTTTGTAAAAATATAAATTCTTTGTTGTTGCAAATACAGAAAGTAGTTGATAATAACAACAAAATACAATCTCGGGTTTGCCCCTTTTCTGTAAGCAATGGAAAAATCTTGCTGGTTTTCCAAAAATAATGGCACTGAATTTTGAGAAATCTGGGTAGGGTCTGAAAAGTCTCTTTTCCATGAAAAAAAAAACCAAACCAGTAACACAGGGAAGAGTCAATTTTATTTTTCCCTGGTGATAATTTGCTGTGACTCTCAGAGCAAAACTAAGAAGTTACTGTGGTAACTGTACAAGCTGCAGGATGCTGTTCCTTAGAAAAAGACCTTCTTAGCATTCAAAGGACATTTCTAATGCCTGTATGCCAACATCTTGCTTTTTTGAAAGGCACACCTTCTAACTTTTAAAATAGTTCTTTTGTAAATGTTCTTAATGCAAATCTAAACCCACGTATTTCCTGTAGTTCATACAAGCTTGACAAAGTTACACAGACTCTTTCCTCTGTCTGGTGATCTATGTGAGAAATATTGCCTATACTGGTTCTTGTCACTAAGTGACGCGCACTGTACTTCCTGTGTTATGTTCTGACACATATTCATCAGTATGTACATTTGGTCAGCTTAATATACACATTTAGTAGTGGATAACAAACAACTCTAAAATAATGGGTTCCTTCAGAGAACCCCAGTATCCTTAGGGATCTGGACTGAAGAGACAAAACCCAATAACTCAGAGTTGGAATAGAAGCTTTGAACGCTGCGTTATCCAAATGCACATAAATATGTTAGAAACTCTAAACATTGCATGGATCTTTGTTGGAACATGTACAGCCAAGTAGAAGTTTCACCCTTGGCTTCAGTGATATCAAGTAAAAAAGTTGACAGACAGAAAGGAATCTGTATTTTATAGCTTTGGAATCACCCAAGGAATTCACTTCTCTGTGAAAATTTAACTGTTGAACATCTTCAGACACATCAAGTAATGTGCTCATCTCAAGACCACATTATATCCAACTTAGTAAGATACTGGATTTTCATAATTATTTTTCAATAATTAAATAAAAGGACTTTTGGATTCTGAGTCTGTTAGCAAAAGGTCTCATAACAAAACAGCTGCTTGGAGTGGTTTCCTGAAAGGCTTTGTTCAAAGTGAATCACAGCCAAACAAAACATTGCTAAGACTGAATTAGTGCTAGCTACAAAATAGGATGTTTAAGAAACCACACATACATATCAGGCGCTTAAGAGCTGATCACGGGACAAGATAAAAGACATGCAAAAGCACCCCACTTGTGTGAAATACTCCTACCCTTCCTGCCTGACTGCTTTCCCAGGCTAGTATCAGTCTGCCTGCATTGTGAAGCAATCTGAGTTGCAGTGATTAGCAATGCTGACCCTTCCAGGAAGAACCACTGTCCTGGTCACCTTTCATCCAAGCATCCATTTCCTCCTTAAAATAGCAGCAGTAGTGGAAACTCTTGGTGGCTTCATGGACTTTCTGACCCTTATTTCTTTTTTTTTCATTGGCACGTATGGAAAAGAATTAAACTTCTATGACAGTTATTTTATATATGTGGAGTTTTTCTGCTGGTTTTTGGGTTTGGCCGTGGAGGTTTGGTTGGGTTTGGGGCTTTTCTGTTTTGTTTTGTTTTGGTTATTTTTTAATTGTTTGTTCTATTTTCTTTGCCAAAAAGCAGTTCTGAGGATGGTTCCAGTGTTGTCCTCCTGAAATAAATGCAGTTCTTAGGGCAATACAGGTGAAATTTCATCTGTCAACCCCACCTATTTATTTCTCCCTCAGAGAAATAAGTGTAGGATCAGACCTTATTCAAATAAACCCTCAATAAATTGTAGTAAGGCTGCACAGAGAACTTCAAGATTATTCCATAACTAATAAAATCAAAGAGCCTTTTGAATATGTTTCCTTGGTAATTTGTTGAATATAAATAGTCAGATATCAATAGCATCTGGTAAGATATCAATAGCTCCACAGAGCCAAACTGGGCCATGCTCCTGCCTGGCAAAGTCAGATATGTAACTATGAAAGACAGGGGCTTTCCATAGCCTTAAAGTGTTAACAGCTAGGGGGGGAGGGGATAGGGGTGTAGGAGTGGGGGAAGGAGAGGAGAAAATAAAAAATCCAGACCTGAATTTTCAAATTTACAAGTTCTGTTGAAGTATTGTGAGACTTCTGCAAGTCAGCTGTGACTTTTGTTTCCTGCTGCTATAGTTCTTGCCATCGCTGTGCTCAAGACGGGTATTTTTCCTGAAAACCAGCCCTGTTTCTAGGCCAGTAAATACCAGCAAAGGTGCCTCAGTAGAATAGTAACAAATGAGATATAGCCATTTCCAAAGAGACAGTTAATTTGGCTTTGTTTCATGCAGCGAATTGTTGTTATTGGCAGGGAGTTTGCCATGAAAATGGAGGCTAAAAGTAAAAATACGTGTCAGGTCCTTGTGGAGTGTAACATACACAATTTGGAATTGCTAACAGGGTCCTTACAAATAATATCTGCATATGATTAATACAGTTCTTCACTGTTGTCACAGATCTCTCTACAAGTCACGCAATGCCTCTGGCTGAAGTAGATAATTAATGGTACCATAAAATCTTATTCTGTAATATCAAAAAATGATTTATTACAGCAGATGTGTGTATTCATCCAGAAAACAATAAATTCTATTGAAGGCACACTGTGTTAGGTAAAGTAATGTGGTAAAATTATCCTTGGTACTATTCAGGCGTTTATCTGAAACTTTAATGAAAACATAAAGAAACCAGCTTTTGATACAGTTGCTTTTTTTATATATTTATCTGGGTGCACTAAATACAAAGAAAAGAATATTAATAAGGATGAAACTTCTCCAAATTCTTGCCCATATAGAGAAAGCTAGGTTTAGTCTTTAAAAGACACTCATTGGTAAATACATAGACCAGTTACATTTCTGTGTTTTTGGATTTTTTTATTATCATTTTTATGTATAATTATGGGAAAATACTATAATATGCCAATTATATTCTGTGGGGTTTTTCCCAAATATTTAACAACTAATCATTATCGACAGTTTCCATGTGGAAGCAGATGTATTTCTCGATGTCACTATGGTATAGTTGAATCCCTGTGAAGGGAAATCTCTACTATAAGATAAGCAGTTATACATGGCAGCTTCGCAGAGCAATGAAAATTCAGTTTATTTTCCTTTTTTCATCCAAAGTATCTGAAAAAAGAAAAAAAAAAGAAAAAAGGGTTTCTAAGTCTATCTCAGGAGTATTTTTCTCCCCAGAATGAAGTTTAGGTCACTGAATATCATGTACCATAATCAAGCCCATGCTTGAGATTAAAATAGTTCAGACAAAGTTACAAAACCATCATCAAATCATAGAATTAACTAGGTTGGAAAAGAACTTTAATATCATCAAGTCCAACCATGACCCCAGGACTGCCAAGACTACCATTAAACCATGTCACTGAAGGCCTCATCTACACTTTCAGGAATGGTGATTCCACCATTTTCCTGGGAAGTCATGTACTTAGTGTCTGAAAACATGACATAGCGGCATCTCAATTTTTTGTGATAGTACCTTTCCCAAAATTCACTGCAGTGGAAATGTTTCCACTGATTGCATGAGTTTTGGAACAGATTGCATATGTCTCCAAGCTGTTTAGGGTTCTGCCTGAGGAAAGATTACAGGCATATGATTCTATCTTGAAAAATTAAGAAAATGCCTATTTTAAGAGATTTCCATTTAACATTTTTTGCTGGACAACTGAGGACTTAAATGAGACAAAAAAAAAAAGCTGAGATAAAGAAAGAGCCATCTGCTTACCAGATTGCATGCTTTTCTGCTCTATCTTATTATTTTATTCTCCTGCATGGCACTTTCATTTATAAATATTTAATGTCTAAACCCATTCAAATATCAAGGAAGAAAAATGAGGAAAATATTTGACTAATATTTCAATAATACTAATATTTTGCAAGTAATTACATTAATTGAAGTTATTCAGTAAAGTTTAATTAAGTATAAGTAAATTCTGATATTTGCATTGCAAGGCTTAATTGACTTCTTTGCCTTACTAATAAATACTTCCCTTTTCTCACATAAAGCAGATCAAAAAACTGCTGGAGGTAAAGCGCTGAAGTACAGAGAATTGTCTGAGCTTCATGAAATCAGTTACAGGCTAAGTATTCTGTCCTGTTTAATTTCTTTCGGTTACAACCAGTATTGTAATGCCCATGTTTTGCAATGATATAAATAAATATATTAATGCTTAAGCAATAAATACAACACATTAAATTGATGGGAAATAATCTTTAAAGAAAAAGATAATGAAATAACCTTTCACATATCTTTCTGATTAATAAGACATTCTATATAATGAAACTTGTCATTAAAAAATGATATATTTTTCATGTGTCATGTAAATAGCAAGATTACCATACAGTAATTTCACATATGGGGAACAATCTGTCATGATTATCTTTGTCACTAATGAGTACATATGTTTTCTCTGAACACTTGTACCTAACCCACAGCATTCCAGAGCAATCAGATATTGTGGCAACAAGCCCCCACAAAAAAAGTAGAACTTTGCTTATGCAGAGAAATCAAAACTTGGCTATTATGTGTGAAGTTTTTTTCTAGGAGGACAAGGAGCAAAACCTTCAAACTATTTTGAAGATTGATTTACCATAAGAGAGACTGCAAAATGTAGTTGCCTGTGGTAAAAGAGAACTGAATTAGCCGATTCAGTCCTACATTCCTATTTAGGAGAAATCCAATTTAGTGTATAGAAAAGATTTCAGGGATCCTCTAAGAGTCAGCTGAAAAGGAATTGAATAAAACTAACTACCGTTTCATTCATACATAGGCAGGAACTAGTATGTTTGGCATATGTTAAGACTTGTATTTCATTTCTTCTCATGAATCTCAGTAAAGTATGGCTTTATAATTACTTATGCATGAGTTAACAAGCCATGAACCTCCTAGAAAACCTATGTGAAATTAGCCTTTGCTGATGTCGTGGTTTAAGCCCAGCTGGTAACTCAGCACCATGCAGCCACTTGTTCACCCCGCCTTCTCCCCTCTGGGCGGGATGGGGAGGAGAATCAAAAGAATAGAAACCCCACAGATTGAGATAAGAACAGTTTAATAACTAAAGTATAACATAACAAAACCAACAACAGCAGCAACAACAACAATAACAATAATAATAATAATAATAGAAATAACAAGGAGAGAGAATATAACACTAGAAGGTGAAAGGAAAAAAACCCAATAAACACAAGTGATGCACAATAAACACAATAAACACAAGTGAAACAATGCAATTGCTCTACCACCCATCGACCAGTACTCTGCCCGACTCGAGCAGCAATCAGTCCCTTCTGGGTAAGTCCTCCCAGTTTATATACTGGGCATGATGTGCTGTGGTATGAAATACCCATTGGCTAGTTTGAGTCAGGCGACCTGTCTCTGCTTCCTCCTGGCTTCTCTTGCCCCTTCTCACTGGCAGAGCGTGAGAGAATGAAAAGTCCTTGATCACAGTAAACATTACTTAGCAACAACTAAAACATCGGTGTTATCAGCTCTGTTCTCAGACTAAAGTTGAAAACACAGCACGGCACCAGCTACTAGGAAGGAGAAAAATGACTGTTACAGCTGAAACCAGGACAGCTGACTAGCTCTGCATTCTCCGAGACTATATCTGATATCTGATCCGTTTTATGTAAAGCTACCTTGAGAACCTCAACTGAGCCCACCAGTCTGCAAAGATAGATGTGATTAGCAGAGCTGTGTTTGGACCTAGGCATTTTCCAGCCCATCCCTTGAAGCAGATGTGTCCAAGGCTACTAGAGGGAGAGCTAAAATCAGAAAGCTGCTTATCAAATTAGTACTTTCCAAGTATTTTTTATCTGAACAAACTAAAAAGAGTATGTTTTCAAAAATAGACTTCACACAGTTCTTGTTTTCTTTTGTAGGTGGTAGTATACACAAGTGATCAATGTCCTTTCTCTAAAGTCTGAGCTCTTCATTAGTTTTGCAACACTGCTAATATGGAGGAGGGGGATTTCAGATTCCCCATCCATGCCACAAGTACATGGACTGGAGTTAAACTGCAAGAAAATGGGCTGTTTTCCAAGGCTCATTATAGTAAATTTGTCTAAGCTCTGCCAGCACTGTTCTGAAACTACAGCAGGACTTCATGGTGAAGTACTTCACTACCAACTTAGGCTAACTTAACTGCAAGAACAGTGCATACATTTTCACAGAATAAACAAATGCTGTGAATATAAGATTTAGTTGTTGTGTCTAATTTGAAGTCATGTCCAGAAAACAAATCTAATGTGTGATAATATTGGTGTGTTATCAGCGTTGTTCTCAGGCTAAAGTCGAAAACACAGCACTGCACCAGCTACTAAGATGGAGAAAAATGACTGCTACTGCTGAACCCAGGACAATGTGTCACTAGAACAAGAACACATCAGACTACCAAATATTTTTTTGCCTCACCAACTTTTGTCTTATATTTTTATCAGCACAGGGGCAAAAGTCCAAGTGGAAAAAATTCCAAGGCTTGCATCTGTAGCATTTTACTGATTGACATAAAGTTTATAATTGACTAGTAATATTAACAGATCAACATGAGAAGGGAGATTTTTTGGAGTCATTTTAATACCGAGGTGCTTCTGCAAGCACAAGAATAAATTTAAGACCTGAAGGGTATCCAGGATCATTTCAATGTCACATACAAGTTTGGCAGTCCTCTTTACTTTGATTTATCTGCTGTCTTGCTGAGTCCATAGTCTCCAAGACTGGCTCCTTGCTGATTATCATAGCATTATGACTGTGCTGTAAATGGGAGAACTATTTACATAATATCCCATAAACTATGATTTTATTATTAAATCATTGTTTATATAGTAAAAATTATAGCAGCATTTGTGAATTACTATTTCCTCTCGACTATATAAAATCTTTAATTTCTATTTTTAAATTACATTTCTAAAGATTTTGTAACTGCACCAAGTAAACTACAAAACTGCTAAACAAAGTAATGGAAATATAAATCTCTGCGGGCAAAACATCATATAATTTAGGGTATTATTTTCTCTTCCTCTAAATGTAATAAAGATTTCACATATCTTCCCTGTGTTTATCTGGACTTGTCTTCCATAAAATTTGTGACTACAAGGACTAGAAGACATCATGCAAGAATTATTTTTGATCAAAAATTTCACAAGCGTCCTATGTTAGCTGCATGGACATCTGTGCAATCAATCAGAATGGCATTTCTGAACACTGTTGCCTGTCAGAGATGATGTCTGTCTTGTATAGTTCTAGTATGTTCTACCTTTGAACATTTTCCTACTATCTGATTTTCACTTCCGCTTGAAATATTTGGGAAAGTTATTCTCCTACTGTTCATTGTCTTCTATAAAACTGTGCCTAAATCCAAAATTAGCATTTTTCAGCTTTCTGCTCTGAACATTTGGCAGCACCTTCACACCAGTTTCAATGTCTTATTATACAGCCTAGTTTCTCTTCCCTTGTGTGCATCAATAAGGGGAAACAAAGCAGTTTTAAAAGCAAAAGCATATGTATTAAACCGCAAGAATGGATGGAAAAAGAGATAATGTGTGAAAATACACTTGATATGTTTAATCTCTGATCTACTGACACAACATAAACAAATGCATTTAATGACTTGTTTCTTGCACTGCTGATCTAAATGAATTTACTCATCACTAAATCCTTTCTTAAAACTTACCTCCACCCTTGTGTATACCCTGACCTCTGTAAGGAAGCTGGATTGGGTTCTCTTACCTAATTTAGCCATCTAAAAAGCATTTAAGCACTAAATGTAGACTAGCTACCTAGGTGCCTTGTGCAGTCAATGGACATAACCACATGCAGAAAGTGATTCATCATGTCCTAAAATATATTGGATGAATGGCCCATTTCATGTATCTCTCTCTCTCCACGGACTATGGCAACAGCCTAGGTGTCTCAGTCTGAATGTGTTACTTATATACAGCTAAAGTTAGGTGAGATAAGCCCCACTACTGGTGTTTGCATTGGATTTACCATCTTGATTGAGATAGATAGTCTTATTGTTTCTTTGTCTATTATATATTGTCTGTGGTAACTCTATATAATCTTGTTTATTCTACACATATGTTCAGTTTTGTTTGGGTTTTTTTCTCCTACACATTAATTTTAAGCTCTTTAGAATAGGAAGACAGAGTAGCCCATAGGCTGTATTTCCCACCCACCCCCCAAAAAGCCCAATCCAAAATCAAGGAGGACAATAAGGAGTAATCCTGATGCCAACAAACAATCATTTAACACATATCTTTTAAAAAATCTGTAACTGCTGATTTACTCAGTACAATATATGATATCTGTTCATGAAAAAAGCATAAAACCAAACCACAAATAATTTAAAGGCTGATGTTGGAAACTCTTACTTTCGCAGTTAGTGCTACTGAGGGCAATGGAAAGATTTATATAAATAAGGATTTCAATAAGTATTTGGATGAAATCAATGAGAAGGCATGCAAAATTGCGAATTACTTACATCAGCAGGATCTGCTGAATTGAGCCTTTAATTTACCATCTGGAAATATGGCCTGATAAAGATGTATTAACATTTGCCACCCAGTAGTTACAACTCCAGATTGTGTTACGTGATAGCCCATAATTGAATAAATGCATGGTATTCCTGAAGGACTGTGATGGATATAGAAATACTGCTTTCTTTACTGCTCTTCTAGTGAAATTTCATATGATTGAAGGGTGTATAACTGCAAGCTACATTTATTCCTTTTCCCATTTTTAATTAAAATTTGTGAAGGTGGGAGCCAGAAACAATACTCTGGGTAATTTAAGAGGAAATTCTTGGCATCTGATAGGATTGAGCCTTCAACAGTGAAAAATAAGCGTCCTTTTCAGAATGACTAAGACTATAACAGCTTCTGAAGTTGTTGATTTAAACAATGCATAGTGACACTGTCCTCCTACGCTAAACCTACTGGATCCAAACAGTTCCATTACAGCCTGTAAAATATATCCACTTTGTGCCAGTTCTTAAAAAGATTCTTCTAATAGCGTTATACCTAGCTTAAGCTTTTCTTTAGTTTTGTCATCATAATTCAGAATTTCATCATTGTAGATGGTTGTAGTGAATACTTTGGCCAGTAGGAATAAAAAGAGGTTTGTTTCATAGAATTATTTAAAATCATTTAGGATTGTTTAGAATCACTTAGGTTGCTTCATATGCTCAAAAGAGAGTTATGCTGGAAGGAGTCTGAAGCACACTCAGAAAGACCACATCACATATGAAGAAATAACCCAGAGAGGACTTCCTTCTTTGCTACGCACAAAAGGCCAGACTTTGTGGAGCATTGAAACACTGCTAGCTCTCAAAAATTCTCAGCAGCTGCTGCTCATCCTCAGCATTAAACATGCAGCTGTACATGTTGTTGAACACATTGTTTAATAGTCCTATGGAATAACTTCTACCAACTCCAATGGAGTGGCAGCGTGGACACAAGCTGGCTCATGTTCAGTGGCCGTCAGTCAGCACCCTCAGGTCCTTTTCCATTGAGCAGCTTTCCAGCCACTCTTCCCCCAGCCTGAAGCATTGCATGGGGTTGTTGTGGCCCAAGTGCAGAACCCAGCACTGAGCCTTGCTGAACCTCAGCCCTTTGGCCACAGCCCATGTATCCAGTCTGTCCAGATCCCTCTGCAGAGCCTTCCTACCCTCCAGCAGATCCACTCCCACCCAGTTTGGTGTCATCTGCAAACTTACTGATGGCGCACTTGATCCCCTCATCCAGATCATCAATGAAGATGTTAAACAACACTGGCCCTAACATCAAGCCATGAGGCACACCGCTGATTGCCAACTGGATGTGACACCACTCACCACTGCTCTTTGGGTTTGGCCATTCAGCCAGTTTCCATCCCAGCAAAGAATACACCTATCCAGGCCATGAGCAGTCAGTTTCGCCAGGAGAATGCTGTGGGAGACAGTGTCAAATGCTTTACTTAAGTCCAAATACAAAATGTCCACTGCCTTTCCCTCATAAACCAGGTGGGTCACCTTGTCATCAAAGGAGATCAGGTTGGTCAAGCAGGACCTGCTCTTCATGAACCCATGCTGACTGGGCCTGATCCCCCTGTTTTCCTGGACATGCTATATGATTTCACTCTCTCCTTTCCTCAGTTCTCATACTGTTGCCAAGTCAAGTTGTTTGAAATATGTTCCATGGCACTCAAATATTCCTTGCAGGATTTTCTTATGTAATAATTTGATTGCTTTATATTTACTTTTGCATTTATAAATGATCCATCTATTTTTAATTTAGGCAATGCAGTTCCTTTTATACTGAGACATCTCTCTGCATGCACAAGTACATAGATCAGCTGAAATATTAAAATATTCGTAAGATTCCCTACTTTTTCTAGGCTGTGAATCCGTCCCTGCTAAAAGGACCTGATCCTGCTTCTGTTTAAATAAAGAATAATTTTAACTCCCCTTGGACAGAGATGATCTCATCATCATACTGAGAAAAGTTTGGTTTACTTTTTCCCTAGTGAACCATGTGTTTTGCTGTCCTTCTGTAAGACTGAAGGATTTGCCAATATTTAAACTTTATTTAGGCAAAGCTCCCATGAATAGGGATGATAATAGTATAGGGCCTACTATAGATTTAGCTCCCATAATATCAGTATAGGACCTGCTAGCTCTTTTTAAGAAAGAGAGGGAAAAAAAACAAGCAAACAAACCCCTGCTGTATTTTGCTTTTCTATTAAAGAAAAGCAACAGTGATATTCCTCAGCTCCTCACGTGCATACCTTAGTGCGCATAGCTTGTCCCTCAGGGCAGTAGGATGCGTGCAAAGAGTCCCCAGCTGCTGCCTGTGAGAGTCTGGTTAAGTCTGGCCACAGCTCAGCAGATGAGGAGGCTGTGAAGGCTGGGTCTCTGTGAGCAATCAAAGATGGATTATTGTGTGGGGCAGTATGAAGAAGGCTATAATCCCCTTGGTCTCACTGAGAAATCCACCATGGTCTTGCTTGGCCAATGCAAGCATTGATTCACACTTTTTCCTGACAACTTTTTATTTCTTCTCTGTCATATTTGGACTTAAGAATTAAAATAGAATAACTGATACATTCAGAATTCAGCGCATGAAACTCCCTGCCAAATCCCACAAACAAAATTACAAGGTCTGGTGAAATCTTACATTTAGTAGTTATTCAGTCTGTCAAATGAATCATGCTTCTGGGGAATCAGATATTAGGATTTAAAAACGCATAGTGGTAAATGCAGAAAAATAATATAACAGAATAAAAGTTGACTGTTTAATGAATTTGGACGCATGATTTCTTCAATCTGTCCTGTTAACAACATGTAGGAATAACACAAATGTAACGTGACACACAGAGGAATTATCATAGCCCATGCTAAGCCATTATATGACAATTGCAATTTATAATTGATACTGACCCATCTCTTGGGGAAGGAGGTCCTTTCCTGGATGATTTCCAAGTCATTCTTTGTGTCCCTAGACACAGACACAACTGTAGAGTGTCACAAAGATTTCTTGCTTCAGAAGCAGGAAGGATAAAACAATGTAAAAAAAACATTTTAAAGCATTTGATAACTTGAAGCTTATGACAGATTAATTTTGTAAAATTTGCAAAGGATGAAAGCATGCACTGAAATATTTTCTTGCAGTTCCTTTGATTGCTGAATTCATTCATGTGTTTTCCTTTTATCTGTTTTGATTTGTAAAACATAAATATATTGCTGGGCATATCTAAAATAGTGTAATGTATTACCATTGGGTTTCTCCTGATTCGCAAATTCAGTCCTAGCTGAAGAAGACAGAAACAAATCCTATTTATATTATTCTGTAGAAGACAGAGCCCATTGCAAGAATCCCTTAGGCAGCTTATATATCCTTTATATATTCAAATGGAAATGAGGAACACAGCCTAACTCTAATCCAATTTTGATGCCAGCTCTTGCAAATAACTGAGGAGCCCTTGGTGGTAACTGGTGTCCAATTCAACAGACACAGGGAATTCAAGCATGTGAGAGATCTCATTTATTATAGTGTGTATTGTTTAGAATAGGCTGGCCAAACCTACCGTGGAATTATTGAGGGAAGCAGCAAAAATCCATATCCATATTCTGATACTTTTGTTAAATTTAAGAGGCACCTTCTTTTAGAAATATCTCTTTGGAGCTAATGAGGCTCTTTCTTATGCATTTCTCTGCTGGAAGCTGTATGTCCACACGATATAGACCAGACAGCTCTGTGTTTCAAGGATAAGCACGTAACTACCCATGGTATTGATGCAATGACACTGTACCAGTTTATCTGCTGTAATGATGGCATGAAGATATCAAGGGAAGTTTCATCTCTTTCCTATGTTGTCTGCTACAAACAGGAACAGAGTTTAGTAGCCCTGACTACCAGCAAGCTGCACTGTTCAGCAGGTTTGGGAAGTGAGCCCAGCTTTAGCTGCCTGACGCTTAACTCAGTGCAGGTAGGGCCATCAGGTACAGCTGTCATTCTGTCCCCACAGAAAATGTCCCAACCTAACCCCAAACTTTACAAATCTTTTAAAGCAAAAGAAAGAAACCTCAAAAATCCCCACAAAAGAAAAAGTAAACCAATAAAAAGCATCCCTAATACATTTAACAGGCAACTGCACCTAAAGGAGCATGACCAGCAGGTGGAGGGACTTGATTCTCCCTCTCTACTCTCTGGTGAGACACCCACCTGCAGTACTGTATTCAGCTCTGGGACCCACAAAAAAAGAGGGATGTGAACCTGCTCGAGCAAGTCCAGAGGAGGCCATGAAGGTGATCAGACAGCTGGAGCGCCTCTGCTATGAGGACAGGTTGAGAGAGCCGGGCTTGTTCAGCCTGGAGAAGAGAACACTTTTGGGAGACCTTAGAGCAGCCTTCAGTGCAGAAAAGGGGCTACAAGAAATCTGGAGAGGGACTTCTTACAACAGCATGTAATGACAGGGCAAGGGGGAATGGCTTTGAGCTGACAGAGGAGAGATATTAGGAAACAATTCTTCCCTGTGAGGGTGTTGAGGAGCTGGCACAGGTTGTCCAGAGAAGCTGTGGCTGCCCCATACTAGGCAGTATTCAAGGCCAGGCTGAACAGGGCTTGGAGCAACCTGGTCTAGTGAAAGGTGTCCCTGTCCATGGCAGGGTGTTGAAACTGGAGGAAGGGATGAAGTTTAAAGTCCTTTCCAACCCAAATCATTCTGTGATTCTATGATAAAGTATTTTTTCCTAGACTCTCAAAGCACAACATCTTTGAAGGAAGACGTGTAACATCGCTGGGATTTCATCTCTTTAATTATATTCCCATTAAACAGAAAGCGACTTGGATTTTGGTTTTATGGCTTTTCTATTCAGCTTAGCTCTCACTAGTAAATTTCCTTTGCTGCAAAATATTCTCTGATGCTTGCTATTGTAATAATTACCCTTGCCTTTTCTGCTTCTGAGTGTGTTGTGTTTTAAAATCCATTAACAAGAATGACCTTCTTTCTTCATTGTTAAATTCATTAAACCCAAGAGACATAGTCAGTGAAGGAAGAACTCATTTGGAAGAAATATAAAGTTCTGAAGTTTTAACTTGCATTTTGTTCGCCTTCCAGCTGATATCCTTTTGGTGTCTTCTCATTGGAAAAACAGTGTCAGGAGACCTTGATGATGTAGCTTGTATTTTTATTAATTCATTCTTGCCAGGTAAATTATTGCCAGATCTTCCGAGCCACTGTCTTTATTAACTCGGTTAAATTTCTCCTTTGGGTCGTATGTCCAACCCACTGAGCTGCTGGCAGACTGAAGGATCCAGCATCCAGGAGTGTACTGCAGCAGGGAAAATGATGAAATCACAATGTTTGTGGGATTACGCTATTTTAACTGAGAAACAGGTTTCTGAAAAACAGTCGCTGTGGATGCATTGTCCTCAGAACAGAAAGGACAAAACAACTCAGTTTACTAAAACAATTTGTTTGTGTCTAACTAGTTGCTTTCAAAGTCAGTTTTTGTTTGAACACAAAGCTTCTATTCACAACCACCACAAACTGCTCCTTTAGTGAGAATTGGTGCAGTGTCCCTCCCACTCAGTAGGACCCATTGAGATGCTTATCTTCTTATTTATATTTGCCACACAGCTAAAAGCTTCCTCCCCATCTAACTCTTCTCCCACCATGTTCTCACAGGTCTGCAGAATGAGATTAACAAATAAATCTTCAAAAGCTAAGCAGATCAATAAGACTTTGTACTTCTAAGCTTTTGGTGTTGGTGAAGTAGGTGTATTCAGCGTCTTCAGCTAGCTCCTTTAAAAATCAGAAGCTCCTAGTGCTTCAGATGAAGCCTGTCTCAGGCACCTTAAATTACAAATCTGTTTTCCAAAAAAAGATGCTAGAAAAATGACAATACTGAGTCATATTATATTGTTCTGATTTGTTCCAGACAAAACATATCAAATTTACAAGTGGAAAGGAAATCTATCTCCCTTCTCAGTCCTAATGTATTAACTTGCCAATACTTGGCTCTATTAACTTGCTGAGAAGCTGAATGCCATTTTAGATTCTTTCTCTTGTTTCTCCAGCACGTTGTCACCAGTAGGCCTGTTCTGCCACTGGAAACACTTGGCAATCAGATTGTCTTCAGTAGCTCTGCACACGTACAGTGGATTCTGATATTGTACAAGAGAATAACAGAACCCATTTCACTTCGTCTGGTCTGCTTAGCTATGCTGAGCTAACAGGAGTCAAAAACAAACTCCAAACCCCCCGGGCAAACTAATCAATATGAACACACATGGACCAAGGCTGCAGCAATAATGGCAAAACTTCCTATGGGAAGCTGCCCTGCCTCAGAAAGCAACATGAAGCTATCCCTAAAGCATGGGCAGTGTCTCCCTTACCCCTTGCTGCTCCTCAAAGTGTGCTGTTGAATGTCTGGTCCACTCAGCAAGGTTGGATCTGACTTTTTGTGGAGAACTGGCCCACTTTGTACATCTATCTTGGCACCCATTCAGCCTGAAGTCTTTCTTCTCCAATTGCCAAAAAGCATGCTAGTAATTCAGATACACTGGTGGGTCTGGGATATGAATAGCTGGCCACTGGGAACAGTATGAGAACTTTATTGTCTTCCATAGCCCATTATAAACCAAGAATGATTCACCACATGTAACTGAGCTGGTTTTGGATTTTAAATCTGAAGACATCAAGCCTTCCAATTTATTTCAATTGCCTTCTTTTCTTTCCATTGCTCTGGGAGAGGAAAAATAAAGCTTCATTCCAGAACAATAAAAAACTCAGGGGTTATCAAGAAGCAGTTCAGGGATTGTTTGTGGCCTGTCAAACTTATGCAGTCCTTAAGTATACAGTCAGCACACCACTGAAAATGGGTCATTTCTGTACGCCTGTTGGGACAACGAATTTAGCAGGGTCAGATGGAGAGTTATCCAAGCATGGTTAAAAAAGCAATGCTTTTGTAGACTGTTTCAAATGTCAGATTCAATACCCACAATTCATTCAAGAGCTGACCAGAGAGGGATGGGGAAAGAACGTAGCTAAAATTTAAAATGGTGGAAGACAGACGGGATTTTCAGGGGCGTGACGAAGAACTGACGGTGAGAGTTGACTCTTAGTGGATTCTGCTGTGTTATGTTCTCAAAGCCATTAAAAGAACTCTTGAAAAATTAACCATCATGCAGGAGTCCAAGAAATCTCTCAACCGTGTGTTTATTTTTCAGTCATGACACAGCTTTATGCATGTAAAGGGAAGAAGCAATCTACCAGTTGCTTAAAATAACAGATTCCCCAGGAGCTCTCTCTCTTACAGAGTCTAAAAATAACAATATATAAAAAACATATCTACCCAGCTCTCTAATTGGACTTCTTCTAGCACATTTATGTGCACGATGTGTCTTAGAAGCCTGCAAAAGGTACTTATGCCCTTCTCATGAGTATCAATGCTATGAGCAGATTTATGGATACTGCTATTGATGCAGTGGGCACATACAGCAACATGGAAATCAACTGAACCTTGTCCTTCTGAATTTGTCCTGTTCCAGGCAGGAACCCCCTGTTTTTCTCCGCCTCACCTCCTCATGGTCTCCCACAGCCTTCAGTACCTGCCCGGGTGTCCTTCAGCTCCATACTCTATTGCCATGTTGGCAGCCAATAATTACTAGCTCTGTTAAGTACGAACCATTGCTTTTGGTGGAAGAAGGAGCAGCTCTTCCAGTCTGCCATGAAATTACAGTGGAAATCTGTACGGACAAGGCTGGGTATTGCCCACCCTGCCCTGCTTTCCGCCAGTGAGTGTTTCCTCTGTTCCTCCTTATTCTCTTCTGTTCCTAATTCAGCCATATGTTTGTGTTTTATACATGTAAGTGAAGTTAGCAGGAGGTTTGCTGCTAACTTCAGTGGGATTGAAATTTAACCCGCTATCTACATTTCTGCTTGTAATATTAAATGAAAGAACTGGAATTTCAGTAGTGCTTTGCAAACAGAGATGCACACAGTTAAGATCACTTGGGTGAAATTCAAGCCTGTTGCAGTCAATGTGGTAGCTATTTTTTTCACTACGCCTCTGTTTAGCCCACACTTGAGAAGAAAACACACACAGACACTGAAGTATTATTTATTTAGAACAAATATCAGTTGAAGGAATTGTATGGTGGAAACTACCTAATTGTATCCTTGGTCACAACTATAAATGATAGAGCACAGAAAGAATATTATTCCTTCAGTCTTTTTTCTCTCTAGCAGCCTTCTCAGTATTACCCTCAATCATTTGGAAATGCAGCAGCAGTGTATTATAATACTATCTTGAGTATTTATGGGAAGCATCTGCTGTCAGTACTAACCTTTGTTTATTACTGTGCAAAAACCACAGTAGCATGTCATGCAGATCTAATTTGAGAATTGCATGCTGAAATTATTATGCAACTTCTTTTGTTTGCACCCTGTTCAGATGTTCTGTGACTATTCATGTGTCTTTTGTTTTAAAGTGTTTATAAGACTGTTTACAAGGCTTTGTTGAATTACTGTGCAGCAAGATACTAGGTACCAGGACTAATGTAGTAGGTCTGAGCTTCAGAAAATTCAGATTGTTTCAGTGGCATTTGCTGTGCAGATAATGCAGTGCATTCATTGCTCTTTAAGTCCACTGATTTATCTTCTTATTAGATTTTAGCACCACACTGAAGTTGCACCTAGGTTTATTAGATTGGTAGTATTCTTTGGGGTCTGTATGTTGCTTTTAAATAGTTTCCCTTTCTCAGAGAAAACAAGAAGTAAAGGGAATTAAAAGCCTGCGTAAGAATACAGGGAAGATGGTGGCAGTTCTATTAATATTACTGAAGTCCCTTGGTGCTCAGTTTCATGCCCCTGCCCTTGACTGTGCTTCCATTTGGCATCACCTCAAGAGAACCACTGGTATCTCCTCCTGTAAGCTGAGATAGCGGTGATACAATTTTGCAGACCTGGTTTCGAGGGAAATTTTCCAGTACACACAGGGGAGGATGCTGGACAGTACATCCAGTTCTGCTGCAACATGCTTGCAGATACCTAATATTCTCCTGTATGGCAATTGTCATACAACATCCATTCATTTCTATTTCTAGAAGGTTGAAGTATTAACTCCCCCTCATTATAGAGGTGTACCTGTGAACAGTGTAAACTACTTTGGGAAGAAGACTGAACATAGTTGCTTTTCATGAAAAATGGAAATATACATGTGTATATATATTTAGTTTCTTTTAGGGGTGTTTATGCACCTTTTTTATTTTTAAGGAATATAAATATGTGCATGTATATAAAGGCTTAATTCTAAAAACTCAGCTCTGAGCAAGGAAATAAGCTGGTCTGAGAAGCCAAACAGCCTGTGCAACCAAATCTAAGACTCCAGTTTTTTGTTGTAAGGCTTCAGGTTGGTGCTTATGATTACACAGAAGTCCAGGCACTACAGCAGTTCCTATAAGAAGAAGTGGTTTCACCGGGTTTGCGACCTAAATGAAAAGTCATTCTATCACAGAGAAAGGAAAAATACTATTTAAAGAAAAAAAGTGTGGCACGGCTCATCTGTGTTTAAGTTACTTTTAAGAATATGCAAAATAAGCTTTTTTAGGAACACCAATCTCTTTTACTTAGCTACTTATGAGATACCTTATAGTGCTGTGCTGCAGCTTCCCTGAGCAAAAAATACTGGTCTGTACAGAGCCAGCACGAACTGGTCTTATGTGAAAGTACAACACACCCATAACATGGGGGAAAGAATAACTGATTGCAGAGCCTGATGAGTTGTAAAAAATGCAGCAATTCTGGAAAGTACATCATACAATGAGTTCAGAAATTTATGTTTCCCTTCAGATTATATCTGAATACTGGCAGGATGGTCTAAGAGGGCTATTTATAATAGACAGTAGCTGCAAAAAGTTCTATCTTATTTATAAGAAATGAGAAGAGAAAGCTAAGTTAATAAGATGGTTAGAAAGGTAAGTTGGTAAACTAGCTTTATACCTTTAGACATCAATAGTCAAAAAAATTATGAATAGGACTGAAACTTCAGTTTAAACGCTTGGTTTGGGATGGCTTATTCAGCCTGTGTCATGTTCCATCTCCACCCCCTCCCCTCTTCCTTTGCTTCTCTTCATTCAGTTGCTCACAGGGGAAACACTAATGGGGGCACAGCTGTAAGTTAGGCAGACAGAATTTCACTTTGCCGTAAGTGCCAGCAGTTCCTCCTTTTCTCCACTTCACAAAGGGATGCTCTTGTCAAGTGGCTTTCCTGCGGAAGAGGAATGAGCTGGCTTTTTCTTTCTGAGCTCTGTTAAGTAACTTGGTGTTCTTTTCTTTTGTTTGTTTCTGCACCGTTAATTTCCTAGAGCTCCTGTGGACCATCCAAGTGCACCTCAAAAGTGAGAGCTAAGTGTATCTGCACATTTTCCCACAGCATGTTGGCTGCCTGAAATTAAATAAATGAAATGACTGACTCATGGCTCTTAAACTAGTTCAGTCCATCCATAAGTGTGCCAAGGACCATATTATTAATCCTTTTTGAAAATCCAAACTTTAACCCTATTTTGGAGGTCTGGGGTTTTGTGGGGTTTTTTGGTGGTGGGTTTTTTTTTTTGTTTGTGTAGGGTTTGTGTGTGGATCCACATCCCAGATCTTTTTCCCAGTAGAGCTCTGATTTTGGCCCAGAAAGGAATCCAGTACCCATGAGATACTAGCTTTATTTGTTAGTCTGGGGTCAGCCTTCCCCTCCCAGAACATAAACAGTTAATGTTTTTCTGGAACAACTGAGCTGATTACATTTAGAGTTTCACAGTCTTCCTGACCCTAAGATAATTTGCTGCAGTGGTTTTGCCCCCTTATTAAGTTGCCTTGACATAGGTGTTATTTGGTTCCAGCAGGCATCGGGGTACAGTGAGAATCAGGCGCTCTACAAGGGCGGGAAAGCCCTTCCTTGGCTTTATTCTCATTGCAGCTTTGGTTGAAGAAAAAAGAAAATAAGACATTTCCCTCCCTACTGCAGAAACCCCAGTGATTTGCATACACCCTGATCTCATCTGAATGTTTTTAACATGGATGTTTAAGATATTAATAGACTACTTTTAATTTGGACCTCCCTAAATATCCCCACAGTGGCATTGTTACTGTAAGAGAACATACTCCTACAGGATCCTCCTTGGTTAGCCTTAAAAATATTTTAAAACAGAAAGGAAGAATGAGGTCTTTGTCTACAAATGCTAAAATCTTCATCTATGAGAAACTGTTGATGTATTGCCATGGAAACATTTACTAATTGTCCTTGTAGCATTTAAAATAGTGACAGAAAAAGGTAAAATTTGTCAAGAAATGACACTTTGTGAGAGGTGACCTGAAGAAGATTCTGAGCAGAGACAGTGTGGTACGGTAAACCCTTTTCTTCTCCAGATTATCTCTTGCACGTTATGATCATCTTGGTGTCATCGCTAACAAGACCCCATTACCATTAAAAAGGAGCAGTGTCACCATGTCCCTTGATGCTTGTTTACAATCCATCCCTCAGAACACAGAGGTGAGTGAACTGAGACTTCAATCAAAAGTCAAGACACCTATCCATTTTCTATCATAGTTTTAAAGATTTCTGTATTCACATTTATCACTTTTATTTTTCCCATTTCTGTTTTGCTCTCTGTAAAAATGCTGTTTTCCTGTTCTAGATGTATCTCTTTTAGGCCTGGTGTGATGCAAAGGCACTCGTAGCTCTCCCCTTGTGAATTTGCAAGGCAATTTAAAAGCTTACAGCAAATTAGTGCAGTAAGTGGAAGAGGAGGGACAAAATAATATAGTCACGCAAAACCAGGTTAGTTAAAAGTACATCTTGAGAAATTCCAATAGTAGGTGGGGGTTTTGTTTGTTTGTGGTTTTGTTTTGTCTTGTTTTGAAATAACCCTGAAGTACTACTGCCAGAATCTTATATTCACATTAGTGCTTCATTAGGCAACCCAGGAGGCATTTGTGCTCTTCAGAAACCCACATCAGACCTCTCTGTATCTTTAAGGTCTTGGTGTAAATCAGCATGTAGCAAATGAATCAGTCTCTTCTAGGAAGTATGTTTGTATTTACATTGATTTAAAAAAGTGGTGAAGTGACAGCATTGACCTTATTCATGGCCAGTTCAGACTGTCAGCTAGCAGCAGAGCAGTTACTGACCTAACATGCTTATGTATTGCTCAATCTAAACAATTCTTTATTCATCACATGGGTAATTTAACACAGGCAGAAATAGAGCCAAACACAAGGAGCTGCTGCGCGTGCTTTCTTTCTCTCTCTCTTCCCGTTAAAGAGGATTGTGTTCTCTAACAGGTCCCTGTGAGAATAAAAAAATGATGTCTTAAGTGAAGTGGGTTTCTTACCCATTAGCAAAACTGTGGACCTTAGAATTAATTTCTGCTGCAAGGCTTTCCTCTTTACTGTTCCTGCAGGGAGTTATAAGAGGAAAAATACATATATATATATACTTAGCTTAAAATAAGACAGTATGTGGAAGTCTGCCATATGGGCACTCAGAACATTGCCATTTCAACCACTGCATGTCTAATACTGATTTTAAATCAATGAGGCCCCTTAACAGAATAGTAACAAAAGAAACTCTCAGTGCCCTTTGGATCAGAAAGAAGTAATGGAATGGCTTTGTATGTTTCTACTAGAAACATCACAAGTCCACATTTGTTTGCTGTCTGAAATCTGTATTTTGAAACAAGACCAGCCATGCTTTCCTATAGGTGCACAAAGAGAAGATGACTTAAGGGGCTTCGTTATTCTTCTAATACCACTTCCTGCAGAAGTCTCTCTTAAGAGAGACAGTTCAGTGGAAAGGTGAGAGGGAGAGTTAGCAGACTGGAGACAGCAGGAACGGTCAATCAGAGCTCTGCAGCTGGCAGAAAGGAAGAGCCATGTGCAAGCAGAGAGTGGGGAGCCCAGTGAGCAGCAGGAGCTGTCCAATCATTTCCTTCACTAGATGAGAACTGCTGCACAGTTGAGAGCTTTTCTCTTTCTTCAATTTTTTCTGTATAATTTTTCTACTAAGCAGTTGCTACTCAAACTTCTCTGCATTGGCATAATCTAAAAACAATTGTCAGAGGACGACTGAACGGCAAAAAAAATTGATATAAATCACACACATTTCATGGAAGTGTTACTCTCTGCCCTGATTTATTTTGTTGTACCTTGAAGCAATGTGTTATGTCAACAAAAGTAATTAATACTAACACAGCTTCATATCCAGGTGCAGCACGCACAGATAAAGCATGAATGAAATAAGGTAAAATATTCTGCTTGATGATTGACATTGAAATGCATTGAATAAGGAGATGCCAAAGTTTTTAATATGAAGACCCATCAACAACAAATGCCAGTGTAAATGATTAAATGTTTTGAGGTTGTTGCTGATTCATTATGAGAAAAGTTTAGACAGCCAGGCTGTTAGATATTAAATGAATCAGTAACAATATGCTCAAATTTTACTTTGCTAGTGACTTAGGTCTTCAGTGTCCACTCAGACATGTAAGACTGAAAAGGTGAACTAAGCTACTACTGAGCCTGATGGTAAATGCAGGGTTACCAATAATATGTGAAAAATAATTCCAGCAAGAGATCTAAAATTCGAGCATTGCTTTAGAAGACAAAGGAGTACAAGAGATGAGTTGATCTCCACACCTTGGCAGTAATACGCAAGCCAGGGGGGATGTCTAGAAGGGAATAATGTCACAAATTAGCAAGGCAGCAACTGCATTTATCTGCTTAAATAAGATTCAGCCTTTGACAATCTACAACATAAAGAACAAACTGAATATTCAATTTATGTTATTTTCAACCTAACAGATGGATGGGAAAGCTGGAAATCTACCAGAAGTATAGGCAGTCATCTAAGAAGGCTGATAAAACACTCAGAAAAGGTTTAACTTAGAAAAACACTATTTTGTAAAATAAGTGAATTTCTAACAAATTTTCCACAGTTTAACAGCATCTTACATCAACCAAAAAAAAAAAAAAAAGGACGATATCTGCATCTGGGATATGTGTTAGTAATAAAATGAAGAATCTGATGGGTAGAAGTATATTCAGAAGGAGATTCATACGCAAAAAGGGGGAACTAAAAGGCCACCCTCCGCTAATCACTGTGAAGTGCAATGCCTGCGGGACTCCCTGCCATGAGGATGGCAAAGCCCTCTTGCTGCCTGACGAGCCCAGCGGCCGCGGCCGGGAGCTCCCGCAGGCGGAACGCGACCACGGACAGCTCCCGCCCCGACGGCGCCGCACCCGCAGCCCGTGGAGCAGCAGCAACAGCAGCCGGAACAGCAGAAGGAACAGTAGGAGCAGGAGCAGGAGAAGGGTGAAGCTCTGGATGGCGGCTTCCAAACTGAGGAACAACCAGAATTTCAGAAAATGGGTGTCCATCTTTTAGAGGGACTTTTACGGCGTGCAAGTCCTAAAAATCGAGGGCATTTGTGAGTGAGTTCCTTTGAGTTTCTACAACATAGCAAAACAGGCGCTGCAGCACACTGCCTGTATGGAGAGTAAAAACACTGTATTCACTCAAATAAAGGCTGTGTGCATCAAGCAGCTGCTTCGTGTGATTTCACTGTCTGGCTGGGAGTTTCCAAGCAGATTAAGTCCACTTGAGATTTTAAGAGCAAAGTCTGTGGGAGAAGATAAGTCTTTTTTTGTAAGAACATACAGAAATACTATTCTGGCAATTTGTTTTCCACACTTTCAAAGAAAGCATTATTATAGAAAGTAGTGTGACTGTAAGGAAGCATAAATAGTGAAACTTCAGACCCTTCTCCAGACATTTCACCTTTTTCATCACACTGGGCCTTGTCTACTTTAACATACTTCCCAGCTCTTCCCAGTTCCAGCTGATTGTAACTGGAAAAAAATGTAACTGTCGATGGTAAAATCCTGTAAAGATTAGATACATTATTTTGGTGCTGGACGGAACTATGAAGATTCCACGGAAAATAAAACCCTTAAAATGTACCTCAAGAAAAGGTCTTGACACACTTTTTCCCTAATAGTACCATACATCCTTGTGCTCCTGGTTACTTCACCCCTATTGAGCATTCAACTGACTTTCCTTGCCCTGCTACATTAAGCTGAAGTCTATGCCCTTGCTTGCCTTCACCTACCTCCTTTGTCATTGAGTTTTTTACTGTATCATCATCACCCCCCTCACCTTCTGTGATGTAACAGTGCTGCCTCATCAGATCTTCTGCTGTCTTATTGTAATCCTTGTCTGCAGACTTTCTACTTTGATACAGAGCAACTGGACTTAAGGGGCAATGGGGGTTCAATCACACTTTATTTATGAGGGTAGATTTAGATTAGATATAAGGAAGAAGTTCTTTATTATGAGAGTGGTGAGGCACTTGAACAGGCTACCCAGTTCTGGGAAACTGGGTTTCCCAGCTGTGGCTGCCCCATCCCTGGCAGTGTTCAAGGCCAGGTTGGATGGGGCTTTGAGCAACCTGATCTAGTGGAAGGTGTCCTTCCTGTGGCAGGGGGGTTGGAACTGGATGAGCTTTAATGTCCCTTCCAACCCAAATCATTCTGTGATTCTATGATTTGTGTTAGCTGAAAAACCGTACGTTTGTGTAAAATTGAGTCAATGTAACTCAGTTTATTACCCCAAGCTATTTTAAAACATGTACTCTTTTTTGTATAGAGTAAGAATGGTTCTCCCTAGTGTTTCCAGAATACACTGAAACTTTTCAAGGCAACTGCTTACTACAGTGACTTCCTAATTTGATGGATCCACAGGCATGATTAGGGGAGACCCTCTGTAATGTGTTACCAGGAGTCAGGGCCAAAGTATTACATGATCTCAATAAAGAAGCTTGTTTGCCCACCTGCACTATTATCTGCTCAGGCTGATTCATGTTTATTGAGGTTTGCTTCATTTGTTGAGCTACATAACTAAACTAATTTAAATATACTATGCATAGCACGTTTAAACTGGATTATGATGAGTTGTACTTTTTTGTGTAATTTCAGTGAAGACTTGAAGGTATAATGCTGTGTATGGGAGAAATTAGACTTTCAATCAAATTCAGTGCACTGTACTTAAATAATTATTCATTAGTTGAAAATCTCAGTTGGCTTTGCAGGACTGTAATTCAGTGGCAACATCTTTTACATGTAAACTGAGCCCATGATGCAGAAGGCACCGAGATTGTATTTTCAGAGCAGAATCATGTTATAGAAAAACAGCGTTCAAGAAATCTAAATGCTAACTGGGATGGAACTTTAATCCTTTTATGGCCTTTGTGCTGCACTTCTGCTTCAGCTGTGGGTATTATGAGGCTGTCTAGTCAAATTAATTGCATCCCCTAGTAGGAGTCATGCAGGTGCTTATCTTATTTGTACATTTGTAATGCAGGTTGCACTGTGACGGCTAAACTATGCTTTGTGTCTTTTTCTTTCCTTTTACTCCTTATAAAAAAATAATGGTAACGAAGTTGAAAATAGAAGAACTCAAACCTATAAACCAAACAGAGATATATATATTTTGGCTGCTCCATAGATCAGCCTCCACACCCGGCCACTGAGGAACAGAGGTGCAAAGTTAAAAACAAATAAACAAACAAAACTACAAACAAACTTCTTGGCAATCGGGAAGAAACATGGTGTTCAGTGTCTACTAGCTGTTTGCAAAACCACCTCCAGCGAGCCTGAGCCGGAGCGGAGCCAGCCCATCTTGCACAACCGCGCCGCCCTGCTCAGCCAATGCCGCAGAGCGGGACTTGGAGCAGCAGCAGCCTCGAGTGCTGCTTTAGCATTTCCTCAATAACCACAGAACTTCCTGCATCACTTCAGCTCTCATTTGACACAATTAGTTTGCGAGCAGTTTGGGCGGTGAACTCTTCTTACCCACAGAGAGAAGGGTCCACAGTGGCTACTGTCCCCAGCTAGACCGGCCGAACCGCCGAGACCGGGGCGAGTGTGGCAGTCCGGGCCTGCGTTTCGCTGCGGGGCTGCATCACCCGACGGGTTGCCCCCGTCGACGGGCATGTCCCCCCTCACTGCGCCCCGGCAGCGCAGCTGCGCGGCTGAGGGGTCTCCGCGCCGAGGGGCGGTGAGCGGGAATTCCCTCGGGCCGGGCCGGGCCGGGCTATGCCGCCGCCGGGAGCCGTGTGCCGCCGCGCCGGGCCGCGCTGCCATGACAGCGCGCAGCGCCGGAGCGGTCACCGCTCGGCGCCACCCGGCCCCGCCGCTCCGCGCGCCCGCCCCGCTCCCGTCCGCCTCCCTCCCTCTCTCCCTGCCCGGCGGAGAGGCGGCCGCCCGCCCGGCCCGTCCCCCCGGACCCGCGTCTCGCCGCCACCGCCCCCCCCGGGGTCAGCCGAGGACAGCGCCCGCCTCTCGCCGCAGGAAGCGCCGCAGCCGCCGCTGGCGCCTCCCGCTCGGCGCTCGCCGGTGGCAGGTGAGACTCCCGCGTCCCTCTCCGCTTCCCCGCCCGCAGCGCTGGCGGGGGGAAGCCCCCCCGGGCCGCCGGGTGGGGCGAGAAGCCCGAGCGGGGGTTCCGCAGGCGGGCCGGCGCGGGGCCGGGGCCGCTCTGCTGGGCGGCTGCGCAGCGACGGGGGATGGAGCCGCCTGGGCGGGAGCGGCGCCGCCCGCCCGTCACCGCAGCCCGGGCCCCGGCTGCCGCTGAGTCGGGAAGGACTGGGTGCGCTGCCGCCCGGAGAGCGCTGCTGCTGCCCCCGCCGCTTCCCAGCCGTGCTGGACCTGCGGTTCGGCCGCGGCTCCCCGCGCTGATTGTGCGAGGACTGAGCTGGAGCTGCCAGGGCAGCTTCAAGTTGTCCTCCGGATTACCAGACAGATTGTACTTGTTACACGGGAAGAAAATAGCCTCCAGGAAGGGCTACGACGTGTTTACTGCTCCGGCAGACTTCATCTCTTTCCCCACCCACCCCCGGGAAGGGCTGCTCCCCAGGGCTCGGCGCGCCGCTTTCCCTGCGCGGTGCGTGTGAGAGCGCTGAGCTCAGTTGAGATGGGAGCATGGGAGATGCCTGGGAAACGCCAGGGAGTTTGGGTCCCTGATGACAAGGTCCGCGCACGGTTATCGTTCCAGATAGTACTGTGGCCAGCAGACAAACTGGGACAAGGTGTAAGGATCTCTCTGTGAATGCAATATAGCTGTTTGTTAATCGTACTTGTGGCTATGAAGGGTGATTAATCAGTATTTTTACAATAGGTAGGTGCTACTGGCCTGCTAGTCAAGTGAACTTAATACCTCATGGAACACACACACAGTTGCATAGCGTGTTCGGTGGGATGCCTCTGAGGGAGAGATGTAAACAAACTCACAGGGAATACACGTTTTGTGGAAAACCCAAGATGCAGGAATCTGAGGTAATTTAGGGTCTAAGTCCTGCGGCAACAGGTGGCAGAGCTGAGAAGAGAGCGTTGTCCTTGCTCTTCCATTAGGGGCATAGCTTTCTCTCTCCAAATGAGCAGCAAAATACCGTCAACTGCAGGAAAGGCAGGTTCCTCTCTTGCTTACAAGGGCAATGTAATTATAAAGAACTGAGATTAATTTATTATTATTAGACGAATAAAGCACCAGGAGATGAGGGGAGGAATATCCCTGTAATTTGTGCTCAAACCGTATGACCAGAAAAACAGTGTTCTGGTGAGGAAATTGGGGCTTTCCCCAGTCTGTTGCCATGCATTGTGAGGTGACCGCTGTAGTCACTGCAGGACAGTCTAAGAGGTCGTGCAGTGTAGCTCGATTGTGCCCTGGAGCAATCAGGAGGCAGTGAAAAGCAGAAAGAGCCTCCATGAAATGAAAGCAGAACATATCTATAGGATAGTCAAATCACAGCTCTTTCACATTACATTCCTTTTCCCCCTGAAACTGTACCTGAAAGAAAATACTGCAGGGGGCTGAGGCACTAAGCCAGGGGCAAAGAAAAGCAGAAAGATATTGTGCTCATTAAAAAAGTTATTAGACTCTATCTGTACAAGCAAGATTTCCAAAAAGAGTAAGACTTGGTTAAGAGTTCAAAGCACAGCAGCATATTGGGCTGCAGAAGTTTAATATCTTGATCTTTGTCATTGAACCAATAAACATGAAAACATACAGCTTCTAATACAGTTAGCTTCTAGTACTGAGCAGTTCAGATAAAACTTGAACAGGATAAATGAGAAGGCAGTTAGTTAAAAAAAGCTTGGGAAATGCTTATTAGGATTTATTAGGGAAATGAAGAAAGGCATTGTCTCAGATTTAAAAAGGACCTTTCTTAAAAAGATGAGGGAGGGAGGGAAGGAAGGAAAAAGGAAAGGAAGGGAAAGGAGAAAGGGAAAAGGAAAGCAAAGGAAAGGAAGGGAAAAAGGAAAGGAAAGGGAAAGGAAAGGAAAGGAGGAAACCTGCTGATACAACAATTCTTTGTTTTCCTGGAAAAAGCTGAAATTGGAATGTTTTGAGGAAAAAAAAAGCTGCAGGAAAAAAGAGAAATCTAAATAAATGTCTTTGATAATGATAGAAACCTCTTACTAAAAAGAAGTTGGAGTGCTCCAAGTAACATAAACACTTTGAGAAGGTAATTTTGAAGTTAGCTGATTGGCTTAAGACAGCCAAACAAAAAAGGCACAGGTTAGTGTTACTCAGAAAGCAGCTGAAACAATGGAGATGAATTACATTTATAGACATCACACAGTTTCAATATGGAGATCAACCTGAGTACAGCACAAAAAGAGAGGTAGCCTGTAGAAAAGTTGTGGAAAAGGTTTAGGAAAACAGAGCTGGAAACAGCATACGCAGGTAGCTGGGCTGCTACAGACATTCCTGGAGACTTTCATCTGGGACGGATGCAACACTGCTGTCCTAGGGAACTGTGGGCCAGTTTTGCTATGTGGATGGCAGATAAAACTAGAACCCAAGATCTTACTGTTTCATTTTCTGGGCAAATGAAGATGCACTGGAGGAACCTGAGAAATCCTTCTGTGTGTTAAGAGCTGCATTTCCAGAAAAGGGAAAAGAACTAAGCAGGAAGAGAGCTGATACAGAATGTTGTATCTGCCCCAACTTGGGGATGTCAGAGGGAAGGCCAGGAAAGTTCAGGAGGAAAAGTGGAAACTCCCTTATGGGGCACTTTAAACCAAGGGTACCTACAGGAAATACAGATTATATATATACATGTGGAAGAAAGGCAGAGAGTTGTGAGGTGGTTTCCTGGAAAGTATTACCAAGTAGAAGGGTAATTGTGGTAAGGGCTGAGTTTCAGCAGCTCTTGTGCAGAAGCGTGTACACAACTATTGAGGTATGGTCTGGTACAGGATGTCTCTCAGAGACGGGAGCAGCATATAGCTCTCCTGTACAAAGTGGGGCCTTATAGGCCACAGCAAAATAGCATTTCATGTGGAGGAAGGGGGGCAAGTACTACCCTTTTCATCCACCCAGAGGAAATGTAGCACTTTGAATGGGGTGTTTTCCACCATAACAGGAAAAAAGAAACTAATAATAAGGAAAATGCAAGGAAAGCTTTTGTAGAAAGACAAAAGTAGCGAAGTGGTACAGTTATGAGAGTACAGACAGTTAAAGTAAAGGCATGACAATTTAAATAAAAAGAGAGGAAAACCAGAGTAAACTTCCTGACCTTTCCAAGACAACAAAACAATTTGCAATCAATCATAAATAATGGCAGTCACTTTAACAAAAGATATCCTTAGATTAGAATATATCCTGACATAGCCCTTACACTTGAGTCTGGCCTAAGCTTCCTGAATACATAACAGTCTGTTTTTACTGTTTTATGAAGTTCTTAATACTTCCTCTACAGTTCTTAAATTTGCAATTTAAAAAATGTGCTGTGGAAGTGAAAACATTAATAGTGTCACCCCTAACCTGTAGATCTGTGCCTATAGTTGAGCAAATCGTAAGGGAGAATACAGGAAACCTGTAAGCACATGAAACCTGAGGAACCTATGAAACTCAAGCCAAAAGAGGGCTGAAGATGTGCAGGATCTTCCAAACATTTCCTGATTTTTATGTTTATGGATTAGTAAACAAGTAATGAGAGGAACAAAAGGATCCACACAAAGCTATCAACATATTAGCTGAAGCATTACGCTTCTCTGCTTATCTCAAATGAGATATTGGGGTCTGTAATATTTGAATGCATTATATAAATGGTATTATGAGTTAGATTATCATTCTTATGCAGATCAAAGTTTCAGCTGTACTTAAGAGGTTTGGTCTAGCCGTCTTTGGAAAATGATAGAAAGCAAAAGCCATGTGGTTACTTCAGACAGATGGGTTTTCTTTAGCTTTCTAGAGATGGGCACAAGAGAAACCCCTGACTTTCTTCTGTATGGCTAGGTCCTGGTGGTTGCCTTTGATCAAGCGCATGGTAAAGTAAAACTTCAGGAAGTTTACCTCTCCTCCTGGTGAAGGTAAGGAGATTTTTGTTAAGAGGTTTGACTTCTGAATGACAGGTGACTATTTCAAGCATGAGTTGAGGCAATGTAAATCTTTGTGTGGAGATGAACTGATGAGAGCCAACTTGTGAACTAGCCAGCTGAAGATCAAATGGCAGAGAAAACTGAGTAACTAAGATAGGGAGAATCTTAAAGGGTTTCTGTGTCTCAACACTGATTAAGAGAGGATTGGAGTGGAAAATGTTGGAAATAACTTCTGTGACTTTGACAAAATAACGTTGTATAACATCACCTTCCTAATTTTGTTAGTATAATGATAGGTTAATAAGAAAGTTAAGAAAAAAGAGAATTGTAAATAAGTACATAAATAATATAATAACCAAGCAAATAACTAAGTAAAATAGGGACCATTGCGCTATGCAATTGCAGAACAAGTTTACATCTGGAATTGAAAATTCAAAACCTACTTACTAGATGTGTGCACATTTTATTCTCCTTTACCTGGCCAGGATACTTGAAGTATGGTTCATTTACAGTGTTATTTTTTTAGATATAATAGATGTACTTCGGATTTGAGATCTGTCCAGTCCTCTGGGATTTAGTTGGATGATCTCATTAGATTCAGAGTCACTGCAGTAAATCCAGCAATGTGCAGATGCTAAACATAACGCAGGATTTTAATTATTGTTTACAGTTAATTAAAATGCTATTTTTGTTTGGTTTGCCTCCCTCTGTCTTCTTCAAGTCCTAATTAACTCTTAACTGTGGGTGGTGGGATTAGGTTTGGCAGCAAGACACGCCTCAAACAGCCCACCAGCACCTATGGCTGTATGTGCAGTGGTGCTGCAGAAGCAGAGATCGAATTCTTGAGAAGTTAGATAAAGGTCGTTATTGTTCTGGCTGCCAAAATTATTTTTATCACATTGTCAACATACTTGTTAATGCGCAAACATGCAGGTGAGATACAGAACACATGAAACTCATAACAAGTTGCAGACTTTGTATACGCGTGAAATTAGAGCACTGAAGATGGGATGTATAGAAAAATGCTGAAGGAGAATGTTTGGCAGATAAGGGAACTGGCTGTTGCTGTTCATTATGTTAAACCTCTTGGTGACATTTATGACACTGATAAATAAAATCCGTGAGGAAATATCATTAATGGATGTGGTTCAAGGAGGGGCTATTTGGCATGTTCCTATGGAGGTGGTATTTCGGGTGTATAACCGAATTATGATTGAAGGGTTTGGTTTGGTTTTTTTTGTCCTATGAAGTTGCAGTTATTTCAGAGATACCATGAGGGTTTTTTTGTTTTTTTTTGCTTAAAAGTGCTGTTGCAGTTGGTTTCTAGGGCTTTCTTGATTTGACCTAATTGGACATTTTGAAAGGTTGCCAAAGTATGGAGTAGGATTTTGCCAGGTTCCCATCAATGATTAATAAAGCTCTTTTGGAGGATCAGTTAAGAGTCCCCAAAAGAAGATTTTGAACTGGAATTGTTATAAAACCAATGAATGCTGTTTTATTAATGGACATTTTCAACGTTGAATGCTGAAACACGACGCTGTCATGAACAGTAAATAAGATTCTCCCCCTTCAGATGATTATTATATTGTTTCAGGAATTCTGTAGTCAGCATGGAGAAACACTTTCATTCTGTTTTGTAGTGACATTTTGAGCAAAATTCAAGTTGATGTTTTTTAAAAATCATTAGACCATTAAAAAGTGGTTTTAACAGGTAAGATTTCCTCAAAGGTTTGTTTCTCCTCACAGGGCTGAAAGTGTAAGTGCCAGCTTTCTGAAAGTCTTTAGAAAGAATAAGTAACTGCTTTTGGTGTGTCTGAAGACCTAGTGAATTACAAGAAACAAAGTGGTATGTTTGGAGGGAGGAAGAGCAGGCAGTGTATGCCATCTTCAGTTCCTAATCATCCCCACCTCCTCCCCAAGTTCTTCTTTTTATAAAGATAAAACAACATGCAAGGTGTTCAGTCTGTCTCTGCACATTTCTATTTTGCTTATTGCCCTGCTACACCAGTATGGATTTGGTGGGTATTTTCTCCTATAGTCAGAGGGCTGACTAGGGTAGGTAAGTTAACAAGCAGGAGGATCTTGCATGTTGGAATTAGTCACTTATCTGTCTCATCCATTGCTTGTTTGTTCAATTTTGCTCCTTCAGAAGTATCCTGAAGAAATGAGATACCCAGCTATTACGGTAGTGCCAGGTTCTAATCTGTTCCAGGAGTTCGTAGCCATGGGTCTGAGTGCACCAGGTAGGATCTGTAGGTGTTTCCATGACACTTCTCTTTGCACTTGGGTCATAATTAGCTTTTTAATGTTGTGTTATTGGGTTTTGGTAACTATAAAAAAAGTATAACACTGCTGAATGCTATGCTATAACTTGTTAAACTTCCTCCTTACAAGTCAAAGATTTATGCACGCTGGGTAACATTGCCACTCTTCTGCAGCATGTTTGTACTGGGTACAGAGTTTTGACTAAAATAGGACTTTCCTTTCCTTTTTCAAGCTGGCCTCCAGAGCATCTTTTGGGGTTCCTGGCAGATCAGGTTTTCTACAGTAAGGAACTGCTTCTTTTTTCAGATACTGTTAGCATAAAGATCATAACCTGAATCCTGTAATCACACTCAGAAGATGCTTTCCTCTTGTATGTCAGGCAAATCATGTTTACATTGGCATATAGAGAAATATGACTGTTGGAAGTATTACAGTGCTCTGTATTACACTGAGCAGGTATATACACCACAGTATGTGCTATGCTTTGAGCAAAAAATGACAACAGCACTTCTAAATAATGGAATCATAGTGCTAAACCCTTATAATGTTTCCGTTGGCACCATGGTAATATTTCTCTTCCATACCTTTCAAAAGAACTTGGGAACCAAAACACTTCAATGAAAATTCAGTGAACATCTCTGAATTACTCCAGAAATTCAGCTCTAATTTGATTCAGGATGAAGGTGGTAAAGTGATCTCATTCACTCCATGTTTTAGGCTAAAATAAACCTTGATTAAATACTGCTAAAGCAAGAGATGGAGAATGAATGAAAAGATGATAGTCCATTATTTTACGTTTTCACTTACTGAAATGTGTAAATGTCTTCATCTTCTCCAGAGAATGGATGCCAGGCTTCTATGTTCTGTTCTTAGTAGAAAGGTGAGAACTCAATTCCTAGTTTTTTGTTATTTTTAATCAGAGGCGGGGGTTGTTACCTAGCATCTCTGTATTTCTTGATGTGTTTTCCATAGTGATGCTCACTTACGAAAACTGAGTGGATTTAGAATACAACAAGCTGCATGTTCCCTCAATTAATACACCCTCCCACCTGTTAGTTTTGTTCTGTATGGTTTTAGATTAGGAATGAGAGACCTTGTAAAGCCCTTGCTTCTGTCAGACCTCCAAAATCAAGCCTCTACCCACTGGGTTTTAACTTTCCCTCAGAGTTATAATTATTAGCAACTGCAGGAGCCCTTCCAAGCCCTAATCTTTTAACTGAAACCGCAACTGTTTGGGACAAGGGTTCTGGTTTTAGTAAGACTTTTGACCATCTTCCCGCTCTACCTTCTCCCAGAGCTGCACTCACTCTTGCTTTGTTTCTTCTCAAAAGAGATGTTCCCTATCCACCACTGAAAGGGAACTGTGCAAAGCCTTTGGTGCTGTCAGACCCACTACAAACTAGAGACTTTTTCTGCAGGTCAGTTAAATGCTATTTCTTCTTGCTTGATAGGCTGTCTTTACTAGTGTGCCCATCTCACCCTTTGTCCATCACAGTCAGTGTGAAGGAAAAGCTACAGATCTGAGCTAATGAAGCCTGTAATTTGTCATCTGCTTTTACTGTTAATTTATTATTGTGGAGTTGTTTCTGCTGTGATTTTTGGGAAATCAAACTAGGTCCACTCTCATTTCTATGAGATTTGGAGCTGTAACTTGGATCAGGTGGCAGCATAATATAACAAGAATGGCCTTGATGACCAACTGGTTTTGTTTACGCCAGTAGCCCACCTACCCCAGTCGTCTTTAACTGATGAGTAAAGGATGCTAACAGAAAGACTGGATGAAATGGGACAAGTGTAGGATTTCCTAACTTCTGGCAGTCAGAGGTTATGGGAATTTCCTGAGCAAGAAATTCCACTGGATTGCATCATCATGTTTACTAGCCATCGATGGATTTATTGACCATGAATTGTCTGATCTGTTTTGAACTTTCTTGAACCTCCACATCATCCTTTAGTGACAGTCCAAATAGTCTTTTTTAGTAAAACAGCTTTTGCAATAAAGGGGGGAATATACATAAATTCCTGTATAGTCTGGAAGCCTGCTTCAGGGGTGAGGCTGTTTTCCCCAATACTTTGTACAATTCTAAATGCAATTTAATCCCACAGATTTTAAAGATAATTTTTGGTGATAACTTAATCTCGCTGGTTTTTTTCAGTTGAAGTATTTTTTCCCTTTTCATTTGGTTTTGTGGGCTGAGCTCTAATGTCCTGTGCCATGTGCATCCCTGCATAGCTTGAGAAAAATTTCCTGCTGTGTTTCTGCATGGAAGATCAAAACTGGATATGAACTGTGCATTGGAGGTTAGAGTGTGCCTCTAGGTTTGTTTCTCTCTCTTTTGCTCTCCTTCTTGTTGTTTATTTTTCTTTACAATTTGTCTTGATTTTCATTCATTTCTCTTCTCACACACCCGCTGTGGTTCCCCTCGAATTCTGATGGCAGGTACCAAAGCATTACTACATTAGGCTATTTTCAGGTTCCTCCGAAATCTTGAAACAGCCATATATTACACTGTATTGTAAAATGAAAATCAAAGAGGAAAAGAAATAGTATATAGTATTAGTGGTTTAGTTTCAATTTTTTTCAGGAAGTAGATGTTTGCCCCAGACAAAGACTGGAGAACGTTGGCTAAATACCTTCAGTTTACAAGAATATGTATGGAAGTGTTTCATGGCATTTACAGAAGATTAGACAGCTATCATTAAGAATAAATAGAAATTAATCTGAAGTCACTGTATTCACGTACTGCCTGATAGATTTGTTGTGTGTACAAGCACTGGTTATCCCTGGTTTAAAGAGGGACCCACACAGGATGCTTTCCTGCTGTGCTGACTCACTACTGGTAGTCTAAAGAATGAAAATGGATCTGTATGCTTCCTGATTTCCACATTCCTTGTAAGGTTTCTAAACCAAAATGTCTTTGATTAACTTTGTCTGCCAAAAGGTGAGGTTCTCATTTCGTCAACAGACTCCAGAGTGATCTTCAACTGCTGACACTTTGTGCTGCTCTACTGTAGCTGGTTTAGTTTTCAATCACCATTTTCCCACACACTTTAGTACATGCTATTTCAGACAGCTGAGGAAATAAGAGGCCTGAGAAATTACAAACAGTAAGAAAACCTGCATGTCTCATAAGGCCCTCCTTCAGAAAGTGACTAGGGGCTCTTCTGTCATCAGGTAATGCATGCTATGTGGCCCATTACTTATGCTATCTGCCTGCTTGTGAATAAACAAATTAGTAGCCCCCCTCCTCAAACAAGAGCAGAACAGATGAGGTGTGTAATGCTGCTGAGAAAACCACAGAGTCCTTTGTATCTGAACTGATTTGCCAAGCAACCATTCTAAAATCAAAGATCCATTGGGAAAACCAACCAAAATAACCAGTAACAAGTAAATCTGCCACTTGATGGCAGATGCAAGATGGCCATTACCATTAGAAAGCCCAGCTGAACTAAGGTTCTCCCTTCCCTGCCCAGCCCCAAGGGATGAAAGCCAAACATAAAATACTTAGGAGGAAAACTAAACTGAGAGTAATAAGGGCTTTAAAAGCTGAAATCCACCAAGGTACCAAGTTATGCAAAAGAAAAAATGCTGTTTTGTTGCAGAGAACCTTATGCCCTGAAAGATATACAGATTCTTTTCCAGGTCATCTTGGAGCTGGATTACGTTGTGCATACTTCTGGTCCAGCTCTTGGTTGTTTGTTAAGGTCAGTGTTAGGTTGCTTTTTAATTGAAGGGACTTTTGAGTCCTGTATTTGTGAGCAGTCATGGTCTGTGGGAAACTGATGCAGTGGGAGCTTATGCCTGTAGATGACCTGAACTTCTGTTCTCGGGGAAAAGGAAAATGTCATTACTTTCCTGGCTGTATAGCTATGCGCTCCCTCTTGTTGTCCCTTCCTCCCTCTTCAGTGCCCATTCCAGGGCAGGCAGTACAGACCGTGCATGGTTTCAGAAGCTCTTCTGTGTGCCCTGCAGTTGTTCTGAACCCCGTCTCATGGTCTCTGCATAACAAAAGCATTTATGTGAATGCATGGTAGACACAGCACAGCCCTGGTACCAGCAAGGCAAACAGAGATTCCTCACACTTCTGGAGGGAACAAGAGGACCTCTCTTTCTGCGAGGCAGGAGTGGTGTCTCAAGCACTGTGAGGGCCACTGACACTGAAAGTCAGAGGGCTTAGGGTCCTGGATTGCCTAAATCTGGGGCCCTCTGTTCCACTGGTGCCCATAGCACACACACTGGACCCTGGGGAGCTGTACTGCCCTAAGTCCAGCCCCTCCTTGACTTGTTATCCAAATACTGTTGGACTCCTTCCCACTTCTGTCCTACTGCATAGGTGGGAATTTTTGTCCATGTGTAGCTTCATTTGTCCAAGCAGGTGGAAAGGAGGCTGTGGTCTTGTGTGGGCCCAGGAACATCTGTCCTCATGTTAAAACACAAAGTAGGTGGTTAGAGGAGTGCTTTGAGATACGCTGAAATACCTTGTCCAAATGATGTGGAGACGTCAGAACCATCTAAGAAACCATCCCTCTCTAGTATCCCCAAATATTTGCTGCTGCATCAGTGAATGGCGTTCCGGATCAGTTGATGGGGATGATGACACATTTTAAGGCTCCCGTTCTCACCATCACGTGGCTTTGTGTCCCTGTATTTCAGTCATTTCAGAGCAGTGCATCACCACCCCACTGGCTCACGATGTGCTCTGTGTTTAGCAGCACATATTTATGACATGAGGAGCGAAGAATGAAGTTTAACTCATGTCCTTAACTAACCCGTAAGTGAGGGATTATCTGCCTACTGCATTCTTTTACTAAGTATTAATCACTTCACATTATTTGCATTTTTTTTAAAGTCTTTTGCTTCTTTAGTATGTCAGCACACAACTTGGTTTGCAGTCACAGCCTTTGAAGGGCTGCTGGTGTATTAGTCATGCCATTGCTCAGCCCGACAAGGGGCCTGTTGTGTTGCTTTCTGGGTGAAGGAAAAACTACCCGTCGATGGGCTACAGCTGGGTTATCAAGGTTTGCTCTTGCTTCACAAACCTGTCTTCCTGGCTGTGGTAGAGTTAAAAAAATAATTACAAGCTTTTCAAAGGATCACCCACATACACATGGTATGAGAGCTCTTTTCTTTGTTGGTTTCATTTTATTTGTACATGACTCACTCTTGGCAAAATGAGTGAGCCTCATGAGCCTGTAAAAATTCTGTTTGGATTAAATGATTTGCATTAAATGATTTATAACTGCAAGAAGGGTTTAATATTCCTGTAATTCCTTAAGGAAAAACAAACCGATCTTATTCTTTCAAGTACCTATTGCTTTCACGCCTGTTACTTCAGTCGCCATCTTACTCGCTCGAGCTGGTAGCTGTTAATGAGACTCTGGGTGCTTCTCCTTCCTCACTTTCCGTGCCTCATGAATTAGAGATGGGTGGTGGGGATGTGCTGCAATCCTTTCCCTCGCGCATCCTTCCAAGTATGACTGACGGCCAGGGAATGTAGGGCCCCCCAAAGCTGCCGGCCTTGCTATTGGCAAGGAGCAGCATTCGTGCTGGGTTGAGGTGCAGTGATTGTGTTTCTGAGACCCAGGTTACCAGGGATTTGGAGGCCAGGGGTCCATCAGCCTTCATGTTCCCATTGTGGGCTGAGTGTGCTGGGTACAGCCTTCCTCATCCCTGCGGCCTCCTGCAGGGGTCGTATGACTGCAGAACCAATGGCCTGCCCGACCCAGACCTGTGTTCCCCAAACCCAGAGATGCAGGGGCGCGGGGGGACCCTCCACTGGGCATCCCCACAGAGATGGAACCCCCATCCGGCGCTGCCTGTACCCCTGCGAGGGAGGCTCCGTGGGGCGGTGTGCCTGTCAAAGCCCATCAGGGAAAGGCACGTGGGTAAATAACAGGCACTGCCCGGCAGGATGCAGAAGGTGCAATTAGAAAGCCCTTTTGACAGGGTGTTCGCGTAAAGCCGCGGCTGGCTTGGGTGCTCCTTTCCACAGGCGGCGGCACAGCCTCCGTGCCCGCGGCGAAGTTGTTAACGGGGCCGCTGCCTTTAGGCTCTGAATACGGCGGAGCCCGAGTCCTCCTCCTTCGCCAGGGCGGCCCAGGGTCGCACGTTGCGGCGCTACCGCCGTGGGATTTCAATTTCCGTGGCAGCAAAGCGTCGCGGGTCCCCCCGGCAGCCGCGTCGCCACACCTTACCGCCCGAGCCCGCGGGGACCGGCGGCGCCCCGAGGCCCGCCCTGCGCGGGTACAGCCGGGGGGATCCCGGCTGCCTGCGGGCGCCCGCCCCGGTGGCGCTACAAGTGGCCGCCGGGGGCGGTTTCGGCTCCGGTTCCGCCGCGGTTTCCCTCCGCCCCGCACCCGCCTCCCGGCGACCCTCTTTCCGCGGTGCGGAGGGGCCGCGGGTAGCGTTGCGTAACGCCGCGCTCCGCTCCGCCGCGCGTCGCTCGGGGCGGCGAGGAGGCGAGGCGGGTCGCCGCGGCCGGAGGTGAGCGGCGGCAGCGGCAGCGGCGGCGGCGGCGGGGCGGGAGGGCCGCGGGGGGCGCAGCGCTGAGCGGCGTGTGCGCGACCCTGCGGGAGGCGGCGGTGCAGGAGGGGGGAATCCAGGTCACGTCCGCAGCCAGACGGCGCCTGGCGGGAGGGACGAGGCGAGAGGCACCGCGCCCGGGCGGGCGGGCGGCGAGGGGCGCGGGCCGGGCCGCGCAGCCCCGCTCCGCTCCGCTCCGCCGGTAAGTCACCCCTGCTCCCCCTTGGCGGGGTGGGTGGTCAGCGCAGGCGTGGACGGGCGCTCCGGCGGGGGATCGGCGTGCCGGGGTGACCCGGGGGCACGGAGCGCTGCCCCCTTTGTGGGCAGTCCCCGTCATGGAGTGGGAAGAGGGGGCTTTGGGTGCGGGAGAGGCAAGCTGCGCGCTTCGCCGCTGTATTTTTCTGTCACCGGTGGGGAGCGCGGAGGCAGCGGCGAGGGAGATCCGCTGCCCGTCGCGGGTCGCAGCACCTGAGAGCGGCGGGGGGCGAGCGGGCCCGGCCCGGCGGGGAGGGGAGCGGTGACACCGCCGGTATCTGTCACCGCGGTGCCGGGGAGATAGAGGGAGAGCCGGCGGTGTGCGTGTCTGCTGGCATTCCCTTATTTATTTATGTTTGCAGCATAGGTGGCGTTTCCCCATTAAGAGTTTATCCGTGGAAGTTTTATTTTACTTTCTAAGGCAGCAGCAACACAAATCCATAAAGTTAAAAAGTCAAATGTGTTAATTGTTAACTAAATATAGAACAGCTTGGAAGCTGCGATGGGTGGGTTGATCGGGCAGCGTATGAGTGTAAAGGGAAAGGGAAAACTGTCGGCCGTGAGAAGCCGTTTGCCGGTGGGAAGGGTCGCCCCTCTTCTGCTGAGCGCCAGGAGCTCGATAGTTCCGTGGTCCCCAGAAACCTTGTTTGCACTCGCGTTGTCCAGGTGGTGGAAGGAGAGGTGCAGGTTGAAAATGCTGTAAGGAACACTGGCTCTGGCTCAGGAGGGCGAATGAGACTTCTTTTCTACAGTATACACAGTGTTCCTTTTATTATCTGAGCTTTACACGAAATTCATGCATTCGAACGGAGCCCTCTGCTACTTATAGTAATATATTTAGCATTTATTTGCAAAACTTAGTCTGTCGTAAATACCTATTTGCATGATTGGTAGACTGTGGATCTCTTTATAAAGCAGTTTCTTTTCCTTTTGCAGTTCAGTACTACTTGTGTGTTGGGACAATTTACTAGGTTTTCCGGTTTCTGTTTTTTCAGCTCCAATTTCCAAACAAACAGTTGAGAAAAAAAGGAAAAAAACCCAACCAAAACCAGAGCAAAGGGTTTGATCTTTATAAGAAATTTATGTAGTAACAAGGTAATTTTCAGGGGACTTTATCATAATCAGTGCAACTGCATGAGTTAGCAGTATTGCCTTACAGTGAGAGGCTTGAGTTCTCTCCCTTACTTTGGACTGTAAATGATGTAACTATTTAAATTTATAGCCTTTTTTAAAGTGAAGAAGCTGGACGAAGCCACTGGAAAGTATAGCACTTCATTTTCTCATAGAACAGTGGTTTAAAGCACAATGACAACAAAAGTTTTGTGAAACTGGATATGCCTACTTCCTTCCTCACAAGACTTTTTCTCTTCTTTTCTACTAACTGGCTCAAAATCAGCCTTCGTATTAGTCCCAGGACCTTTAAATTAGTCTCAGCCTTCCTTCAGTTCATTTGAATTGGTGACCTTTGGATGAGCTGGTGTGTTCCATTGTTACTTGCTGATGATGGAATAATCTAGTCCTGACATACCAGTTGTGAAACTGAGAGCGCTGCTACTTGATGATCCTGAGGAAATTTAAACATCACATGAATCTGTGTTGGAAAAGGAAGGTTTAGCTGTGGTTTGCATTGGCTTCTAACTGTGTGGACTCTGATGTTCAGAGCTGAGAAGGCTCAAACTGAAGTCGTGTTAGAGTCAATGGAAAATCTCCCATTGATTTTTAGTGGTTTTGGATCAAGTCTTGTACGAGCTAGTGTTGAGCACATCATGGCTACTCCAAATTGTTTAGTGCTTTTGAAATTCTTTTCATATCCAAGTCATTATGTGAAGTCAAGTTTACTGTGCTGTCCTCTCCTGTGTGGGAATGTTCTTTTGTTGAGTAGAAAGAGGTAGTAGTGTTTTCGTACACTTTTTTATATGCTACAACATATGAATTGTTAGTGATAACAGATACTGGTGTTCCATAAAGAAGCTTGCATAATAACACATGCCTATGGTAGGCATATATCCTCTCCTGGCTTCCCTGTTGTTGATGATGAGCAGAATTTTTCCTTTTGGCTAAATATAAAACCCCAGCCAAGAGAGAAGTAGGGAGGGGAAGGGTTACTAAACTTAAATCATGGAAGTTTCTCAGAGTTTATTGTCTAGTGTAGCATGCCTTGAAATTTGATTCTGTTTGGAAGGGAATCAAGAGATGAAACCTCAAAAAACCCACCTGATTTGATGCAGGACATCCTCCAGCAAGAACCTCATTTGCTACCGGAAGGGTGAGACCAGGAATTTTGGCTCCTTGGAAAAGGAAATTCTGGAGCTTATTATCTCTCCTCCATCATATTCTGGTTTACTGATTTGAGGTTTGCTTATTACTAAAAGTTGAAGAAGGCAAAAGGGGCATGCGTATGAAAGAAGGTCAGATAAATAACTTGAGATGAGGGAAGGCAGGAGAAAGAAGGTAGCATCTGAATGTGAGCCCTCATGTCTCTGATTTCCTTCTAGGACTTGGGAAGTTCAAATTTGTCCAGCCAAACTAATTTGCTCTTGGCAGAAGGCAGAGCTGCACTGCAGGGTGCAGGGTGGCAATGCAGAGCTGTGTATTTTCTCTGTCTTGTCCTTCCTTGTGCTGGATTTCCAAAGCACATAAGAATCTGATGTCTAGAGGAAAGGAGGAGACGCTGCTGCGGCACTGTCCACCTACTTGCAGGGAATGAAGCAGTACGTTGATGCTGTGGGTTTCTAGAGAGTATAGTCAGGATCAGAATTTGTGAATTTCCCATCAGACAGGACTAATCAGAAAAGATTATTGTAATATTTCCACTGTTTGTCTTTGTCCCCTCCTTTCCAGATTTCAGAAATAGCTACATCTGCAGTCCTACATTCTCTCCTGCATGGCCCCATTCACATAAATAAATGCATGCTCTTCAGTAGCTCTTCAGGTTTAGGACAGCAGGATTCTGCTAAGTCACGAAAGTACTCTCCGTCTATCTGCCTAACTGAAAGTAAGGCCTTTGAGGTGGCTGAGGAGGTCTGTACTGGAAAATGCAGTAGAGGTATGTTATTCCAGGGGTCTGCTTGGGTTTATTTATCCTGTCTTTGATGGAATAAAAAGTAGAGTAATTCACATGGCCATTAGTGTGGCAATACTGCTTCTGATGCCTTTTAAACTTGCCATTGTGCAATGGAGAAATACTCTGTCTTCTCAGGAATGAGGTAGGATTTTACGTGTTTTGCAGGGATAACTAACTGAGCAATGCATGTATTATGAAAACTGTTGTTAGGAAAATCAAAGGCAGACTATAAATAAATGTAATTTCTGTGTAAGGATTAAAGAATTGTATCTCTTCAATTCTCTGTTATTTCATCAGCTGTATGTAGTCCAAGAGGACAGTCTAAATAAAGTAATTAAGTCTTGCTAAGTTGTTTCTCTCATTTAATTCACAACATGTGAATGACATTGTTTCCATTACTCATCACTACTTTACTTTAAACATGGTTATGGTAGAGGGACAATGCAAGGAAAAAAGTTGTTTGGAAAACTTGATTCTGTTGCTAGCTTTGTCAGTTTGTGGTCATGCTGCTGAAGTGCGTGCAGTGTGCAGCTGTATAGGATGAAATTATAAGCAAACATAATGTTGGAGGTTTTTTTAAATGCAAAAATTAAACTGTGTGTTAAATTCTGAATGCTTTTGGTCATAAAAATTCTGATTTTACTCTGACCTGTTGTAGCTTGTTAGAAATTAAGGTCTTGTAAAACTTAAATCAGTAAATTAGTCAAAGGATAAGGGAATAAATTACAGTTTAAAAAAACCTACTGTATAACCTCAAGTGTCTTAAATATGCAGAATCATAATGATTTTTACTGATGAACTAAACCAGCAAATACTCTTATGTTATAATTAGATTATACGCGTGAAAGCAATGTGATCATTCTAGCTTACAGAACTGTTCTCTGTCCTCTCATGAACCTAATCCAATAAATTAGGGTTCTGTTTTCCATTGGAAGAAATAAAAGGACTGATTGTCAAGCTGCATAACAGTAAGGTAGAGAATGGGACAAGAAGATTAGTGTCTCTTCAAGTGAATTTAAAGTCAGAATGTCTTTGCTGGACGAGTAGGGAGTAAAGTTGGTGTATGCAGAAACAAATTGCTAATATGTATGCATTTGCAATGCATACATGGAATAGACAGAAGATCATTAATTTTGTTCACCTGCTAAATATTTCTGCCTGTTCTAACAGTGATGCTTGAATGTCTTCTTGGTCCCTTCATGGGAGCTGGAAGGAATGAACTGTAAGCCGCAGGTACAGCAGCAGTGTTGCTTGACTGTAGGATGTGCTTTGGAACAGCTGTGGTGTAGGAACATAAAGGAACTCTCTGAAGAAAATTAGAAGTGCTCGTCAACTGCATAAGTAGTTGGATCATTGGATAATTGCTCAGTAACTGAAATCTTAGTGACACACATATGGATGAACCATTTTTAAAATACTCACAAGAAAAATAAACTTCTGTGGGTAAGAACAGCTGCTTCTTCACCATTGCAAGATGTCTTCCTTAAGACGTGTCATGTTTGCTATCATTATCTGCATTTATACAACATTCTTGAATGCTGGGCTTTTTCTTTTCTTGTGCTTCGTGAATTTGCAAACCTTTATGTCTTACTTCCACTGACTTAGCCTTGCACTTTGGCCTTCTTTAGTGTACTGTTAACTCTGCACCTCCTACCCATGACTCTGTTATTTTCCTGAACTCAGTTATCCCAGCTGCTTGCCATGTGCTCCAGCCAAGCTGTACCAAGCAGATATGGAAGGCTGCTGCTACTGCTTTTTGGTTTCCTATCTATAGAAGGAATAAGTACTAATAAATTGAAGTTACTTCTTCTTTACCATTGTTTTTTCCTCTGGCTTTTAGCACAATCTTATCATTCCTAGCCCATTTGCCTACCTTGTTGCTGCTCTTGACAGGTATGATAGATAGGATGGCCTTCATGTGACATCTTACCATCTGCTTTCTAGCTTTACATTAAACTAATTTTATTTCCATGGTTTATTGACTTATCCTGGGCTCTTTCATTTTTGGTTGGTTGGTTGGGATTTTTACTTTTTTTTTGGTTGTCATTTTTCTTTATTGTTAATATTTCAATCATCTTTTTTAAAAAATAGGGTGTGTTTGTGTGCAAAGTGCTTCAAAGTGTATAAAATCATAGAATGGGTTGGGTTGGAAGGATCCTTAGAGGTCATCTAGTCCAACCCTGCTGCCATGGGCAGAGACATGTTTCACTAGATCAGGTTGTTCTGAGCCCCGTCCAACTTGATCTTAGGCTCAGCTTAGGCTAAGCCTGTGTAAGGCTTTGAATAACTTTGTTCATAGCTTCAGGAAATGGTTATGTTGAGCCTTATTTTATAAGTGAGGTGTCTTACTTTCCATATTGCATTTATTCTAAAAAAGGTAAGATGTAACACATTATCCAGTTAGATAAACAGGGAAAGATTCTGTGCAGTTATATCCATATAAATCCAGGATATACATGCCTACGCACATGGCAGTAAAAGAGCATTAGCCTATAAAATATTTGTAGCAAATTTAATTTTTGAAAAAAATACTTTCATTAATTATTAAAATATAATTTTATTTCTACAAATAGAAAATGATGCCTGGAACACAGAGTGCTTCATATGCAGTGCTGAGCTGCATGTGTTTTATGTTATGCCAGTTTCACTGATGTGACTTACTGAAGTGATGTGGTTTATTCAATTGCCCTGTGTGACCAGAATAAAATAGCTTAGTTGGGCCAGAAGACTTGGATCAACTATTTAACTGCATAAGTTGCTGATTTCAAAGGTCAAGCACTAAGGAAAAGAGGTACCAAAATTAAGGTTGAGTATACAACTTTAATTCAGGTATCTTTGAGTATATGCACAAAGCTAAGGTTTAGAATCCACAGATGGTACTGTTTCACTTTTTAAGTGTTCTTAGCCATATGTAGTAATAGTTGTGTTTGAAAACTATGCTTCCTTTTATCTTTGTTTGAAACTATGAAACTTAATGGAGAAGATCCTCCTAGAAACTGATAAGGCACATGGACAGTAGGGAGATGATAGGTGACAGCCAGCATGCTTTCAGTAAGAGCAAATCACGCCTGACAAATTTGGTGGCCTTCAAATTTGATTGATAGCCTTGGTGGATCAGGGAAGAGTGACTGATCTCATATACCTGAAGTTGTGCAAAGCATTTGACGCTGTCCTGCAAAACATCCTTGTCTGTTAGTTGGAGTGACATGGAGTTGATGGATGGACCTCTCAGTGGATAAGGAATTGTCTGGAAGATCCACTCAAAGAGTAGTGGTCAAGGGCTCAATGTCGCAGTGGAAACCAGTGGTACATGGTATTCCTCAGAGATCAGTATTAGGACTGGCGCTGTTTAACATTTTTGTGGCAACATGGACAGTGGGATTGAGTGTGCCCTCAGCAAGTTTGCCGATGACACCAAGCTGTGTGGCTTGGTTGATACACTGGAGGGAAGGAATGCCATCCAGAGGGACCTTGACACGCTTGTGAGGTGGGCTGATGCCAACCTTGTGAAGGTTACCATGCCAAGTGCAAGGTCCTACACCTGGGTCAGAGCAATCCCAGGCACAGCTACAGGTTGGGCGGAGAGTGGATTGAGAGCAGCCCTGCGGAGAAAGACTTGGGGGTGTTGGTTGATGGGAAGCTCACCATGAGCTGTCTTCAGTGTGTGCTCACAGCCCAGAAAGCCAACTGTGTGCTGGACTGCAACAAAAGGAGTGTGTGTGTGAGATTGAACTAAATGGTCTTTACAGTCCCTTTCAACTCAAACCATACTATGATTCTGAACGTCAGATCACAGGGGATGCAGTTGGTTATAATGAATATGGGGAGCTTATGTACACATTATTGTACACATGTAACGGTAGTTTGTCACTGGGTATTTGTGAATTTTGAGTTGAAAATCACTTAGTTCTGCACCATGAAGGTATCTAACCTGATTATGCAACTTAGCATTCAAGTTTTTCTTCCCCTTACCCCAAGGTCCCCTGTGTCAGATACTTCACACTTTTCTCCTTTGCCAGAAATAGGACAGAGATACTAGAGACATTTTCTTTTCTTGAAGAGGCCTATGCATTGAGACAGCATACTCAACCTCATTTCCCTGTAGGGTGTCCCATCAGTTGGTCTGGTTGCTCAGTCTGGCAAATATAGAAGGCATTTGCCACATTCCTCCTGTTGGCAAAGTGGGTTGCAGTATCCTTGGTGTCATCTGCTGTTCTCTCTGATGGGGTCTTTGGAGTCTTCTTGCCACCAAAAGGGATGAGTCAATGACAAAAGTCCTGCTTGCCATTGTATTGACCAGACTGCATGTTGTTGTCTTCTCATCTTTCTGTGTTACTGAGGGTTGGGTTCCTTGGTGGTGCTAGTTTGGTTTTTTTATGTCTTCATTCCTACTGCTGTTTTGGCATCTCCCTCCGTTGCCCTCCCACTTGGCAGTTCTGCTGTGTCTGTATGTGACCACTGGCATGACAGATTGTCAAAAATGGTGATAGCATCTGAAATGCACAAAACTGCCTTTTTCACCAAGTAGGTTGCTGCACAAGATACTGTGTGATGGCAGCTGTCTTCGTTTCCATTGAACTCTGGAAGAACCCAGAGACTGCTCTGATAGTCAGGCCTTCTGGGAAGCCCTTTTGCTTTCATCCTCTGCCCAGGGAAGATGAGTCTCACCCACTGTTACTCTCCCAGTGGGATGCAGGGAATGTGCTTGCAGCCATTCTGGCCATGCCTTTCCAGTTGGTGGATGGTGGGAGTGTTTTGCGAGGCAGAAGGATCTTCTGCTGTGGTCTCTTCAAGAGGCCTCTTATCAAACCACTCTTCAATCTTGTGAAGGTAGGAATGCTTTCTCTGTTCAGAGGTTAGGCATGGGTGGGAATGGTGTGGCCTTCGGGCAAGGAAGTGCTGGATTCCCTAATTCCTGAATGAGGGAGGTCTCTGGTCATATCCTGTCTGTAGAGCTGTTCCCAGAGCTACCCCTTCTGGTATCCCCATCCCACTTGCAGTGATGTTGATGACTTGCTTTGGCATAGGATACTTGGGAGGAGGGACAGCTAGGCTGTGATGCTTCCCTTAGTCTGCTGCTCCCATCTCCTTCTCTCCTCTGCCTTACTTTCTCTTCAGGGCAGATTGCCCATTCCTTACCCAGGCCTACAAGTGTTTGCCTTCAGCCCTTCTTTTGCAGCACCGCTCTGAGTCTGTCTGTGTTCACTGTTTGTGGTCAAACCCACTTATGATCGAACCTGTCAGTTGTGGAGTGCTGCAGCATTTTCCCCCACCTGCCTAATCCTTCATTATCAAGCCCTTCTTTTACCTTCTTTATGAGAGATTGAAGGGGTTAGTGCCCAGTGGCCAGGCTTTGGGAGTACTCTTGTTGGCGTCTGTTGGCGAGGGGCTTTCACAGCTCCAAACAAGACGACATGGAGTGAACGGAGCCCTGCCTGTTCATCCGGGTCACGGTTCTGGTGTGAAGGCTGTGAGAAGAGGGACAAGCAGGCTTTCCACAGGCTGCCCTAGAACTAGGGTTGGTGTGCCAGGCAGCTGCACTCCCCTGGCCTCTCCTCCTTGGTTTGCCTGACTGCAGTCCCAAAGGCAGGCACTATGGGCTGGCAAGGGGCTGAACTTGTATAGGCTCCCTGATCTCTCCTGGGGAAGGGAGCAGACCTGGCTGTACTTTTTCTGCAGTCAGGACCCTACCTCTGGCCTTCAAGGCTCTGCATTGGATTCTTTACAGTGCCTGGATCCTGGTGTGGAGCAATGTATATGGAGAAACGTATGTATATATATACAGCCTGCTTCCGTCTGTATTTATGTGTCAGATCTTCTGGAATCCCTGATAGCTGGTAAATTCGAGCATCTGAGTGAAACAAGATGGATTTTTTCCCAAATACTGTAACAATTTTTGTGGAGCACAAATACATGTAGGCAAGCCCCTTTTCCCCATTTTCCCTTTCTGACTAGATTTTCACAGGGACAGCAGAATTAATTCCTGTCATAAGGGCCTTGCTTGCCAAATTTCAGGTTCTGTGCCAAGGAATAGGAGAACTCAAATAGCTGAGAGACGAAAAGTCTGAATTTTTGGGTATAGCAACCCCCCCAAGCATTTCCTTTTGCTGCCTCTGCAAAAATAGCAAGACCATTTGGACTTGTTGGACACCAGCACAGGTTACCCAGGAGGTTGTGGCTTCTCCATCCTTGGAGATATTAAAAGTCGAAGTGTACGTGGTCCTAAGCAGCCTGCTCAGGTGACCCTGCTTGAGCAGGGGGACAACTAGAAGGTCTCCAGAAGCACCCTCCAGCCTCAGCCATTCTCTGACTGAAACTTCCTGTGGAAAATCATCTTGAGATGGGCAGTCAGATACGGGGAATTGCAGTTTACTTGGCTAGAGATGAGTGAAGTGGAAAATAATTTAAGGCAGATTCACTTAATGGGAAGTGTAGAGAAAAATAAGCTGGTCTGCTAGACGTGCCCTTCATAGATTCAGGGGAGTCAATAAACATATTATGAATTCATACCAAAATAAAAAGAAAGCAACTGACAACACAAACAATTCAAGCTGCTCTATAACTTTTGTGCCCTAAATGCATTTTTAATGAAACACTGAAGTTGTGAGATTACTTAAAACTTAGAATCAGGATTTGTGCTCTCACATTTGCACATAAGGGGCCAATGCTCAAGATCATTACCGCTGATCCCATAGAAAGAGTCATATGGGCATAAAAATAGCCAGGGCTTGGCTGCTGTTTAGGAGTCATTTTCTGATCATGCTTTGCTCATGGGATTATAAGCATAAAAAGCCAAATTTACATGAGCAAACTGCTTGATGAACCCTTGCCCTCCCCCCTCCCTTGACCTTTACTGCCTAGTTTGGCTCCATGAAGCTTTTCCAGAGATCTCATTTTTTGGGTTATGTGTCTCTCCAGCAAGAAACCCAAGTTCTACAAGCAAGAAAGTGGTGTAATTCAGCCACAAAACCTGAGAACTCAAGCAGACAGTCTTCCCTCTCCCATTACTAATGCACCTACTCACAAGGCAGCCCTGTGGGGACCAATGTGGACACTGGCTGGCAGCCAAGGCATGTACATCTCCTTATCTTTGCTCATAGCTCGAGTTCATCCACAAATGGCTGCTGAAAATTCATGCCCATAATACAAGTTCACATCAGTTTAACCCGTGTTTTGCAACAACACTGCAGGCTTTTTTTTTTTTTTTTCTAAAAGCTTTCTATTTCTCAATATTTTTCACGTGTTTTATTTCCTCAGCTTACGAGGACTAGCAGGTAGGCTTGTCAGCAATTTACCTTGGAGATAGAAGGCAAAGGGGAAGTGGCTTCCTGACAGGATATTGCTTGCTGTCTGGGCAAGCATAGCATGCAATAAGATGAAAAGCTTGGACTCCCCTTTGTGAAGTTCAACTCAAAGCCAAGTTATAACTTGAGCTCAGACTCTTCAAAATGTGTCTGTGTAGGTACAGCTGTAGACCTTTTTGATGATCGTAAGTCTGCAGCTGAATTAATTGGTGTTGCAGGAAAAATATCTAAAGGCAGAGATATACCATTCGTAAATCCAGATGTACAAGATCAAATCTATAGTCTTTTTCTTTTTAATGTTTTGTAGCTAAGGGTTTCCCGATACATCATGCCTAATCTTGTCATATTTCTTTAGGTCTTGCTCCTTTAAATAGCTTTGGATGAGTGGAACATCCTGCACTTTTGCAAAGCTCTCCTGAAGTCAGTGAAAGCCATTTGTGAGCATCGTCAGCGGAAAGAAGCAAATGTTTTGTGTGTGCTGCACAGTCATAAGCCAGGCTGTGTTTGGGAAATGAGAGTAGTATAGTATTACTGTGTTTGCTTTGGAAAGTAATCTAATCTAAAAGGGCTTGAAACAATTTGCAAATTAGGATTGTGAAAACCTCAATGTCATTTTTTTCTTCTTTAAGAGAACAAGTATTTAAACCCAGAAAGAGCGGCATGCAGGAAGAATTTGTGAGATTCAACCTGGCAGATGTTGCGAGGCATGGGATCAAGTAGAGCTAAGCTTTACCTATTGCTGTGTGAAGGTTAAGAGCTGCAGTCTCTGTTAGTAGATCCAAATTTCCCAACCGTTGGGTGATGGTGTAACAGGAAGAAGGGTGTGGGCAAAACTGCATAGTGACATATGAGTAATTCAAGACCTCACCTGTTTTCCCATCTGGAGAGCAGGGCTAAGTGAAGAAAGCAGATGGGCAGATTAGAAGTTACAGTTTAAATGCTTAGTTTTGCTGAGCTTGTCTGTATTAAGAGTAATCTTTGGGGATTCATGTTTGTTGCGTGCTTTTTGTGTCTTTGGATGGATGTTTTTTGAGTCAGAAAACATGATGTCTGGTGTTACTCCTTTTATATACTGTATCAGCATAGCAGATCTGAGCTGCTAGGTTATAGCCCACAGATGCCAGCAGTCTTTGTGATAACTTTACTGTTAATTTACCTGGATGTGTTTTCTTCAATAATGTTCCCAATAGTGAATGAGCTACCTTTTTAATAATATCAAAGAGGTGGAATTACTGTCTCATTTCCATGTGAAAAAGTCTTGGTGAATATCAAAGGCAGATTTTGACCTTAAGTGATGCTCAGAAGTGATTATGTCAGAAAGAAGAAGTTACGATGTCAACAGTGATTTTTGAAATTCAGTCAACATTATGCAAGTTTCATAAAGACGCATCTGCCTTTAATGTTTGAAGTCAGGGGTCAGGACTCCGAAAGAAAACTTAATATGAGATTGCCTTCAGTGGTTATTACTGCCAGGGAAATGAGAAAGGCAAAAGTAAAAGTAGGTGATACAAACTCACCATTTTCCAAAGTTCAACAGTTTTGTGAGCAAAATGATCTGCTTACAGTGTGTTTTTAAGGTGGAAGTACTTTTATCTACAGTACTACATTTGGAGTCAGTATACCTAGTCATCTGCAGCTGTATATATGGCAAGCCTAATATCTCGATTTATGGATTAAATTTATACTATGCTCTTGTTTGTTTATCTAAAGACTTTTGTTGTATCACCTGTTTGGGGGTTTTGTTTGTGATGTAATGCACAGTCTCAGTGAATTTTGTTGTATTTCTTTTTTACTGATATCTTTATGAAAAACTTGGTGAAAGTTTGTGAAAACTCAGTACAAGAGTCCTTATACCTTTATATGCCAGTTAGCCAGTGGTATTAATATTTAAAGTAATTAATGCTCTTCCCTTTTTAATCCAGGCTAATGTCTTCTAATCAAATGACGTAATTCAACAAATATAACAAAACCTACTGAATTAAGATACTGTGCTCTTCTGTTATCTCTGGATAACAGTATAGCACATGTATTTTGAGGATTAGTAGCTGAATTTCTGGTAGTAAATGCATTCTATTTTTGAGTCAATAAACTTCATGTTCTGTCAACACTTACCTTCAAGTTACATTTCTGCTGAATTACCTGTTGTTAATTAAGAATAATTTTATCTCTTTGGTTAACAGAAGAAATTAGGACATTATTCGGGCGTTGGCCTTGATGTTTCGATAACAGGTTAGCTGCTTTGATCTGGCTGTGTTGACAGTAAAATTGGGTCTTCTGCTTGGATGTGTAGGAGAAATACAAGTTTGGTTAGACCGTTATCAAGTTGGACAAAGTAACTAGAGTCAGTAAAGCAAAGACAGGCACAGTAATAATAAAAACAGAGAAAAAAAAATACAACACAGGGTCATGCAGAACGTTGTCACTTTGCCAGTATAATTTATGGCTGTAAACAGAGGTCATGACGTCACGCTACGGCAATCCTAGCTCTTCTCAGATTTGTACCATTTTTCTACAGCTCACGTAAGCCCAGTCCTAGGACATTGCGTTCCCTTTTGTGTACCAGAGTTATTTATTATTTTTTCTGACCAGAAGAGATTAAACAGCAGAGAGTTCAGGGAGGAGTTGGAATGGAGTGCAAGGAAAATGACATTAGCAAAGTCTGCAAAGTGTTTGCACATGTATATTGGTAAGACATGGCTGAAAGTAATTGAAAAAGGTAACTGAAAAAAGTGGAAGTGGGTTGTTTGGTTTCTTTTCTTTCATTTTAACAGAGGGATCTATCAGAAGACTTTGGTCCCCGTGTGATGGTGTTATTGCCTTGGAAGTGATTGATAGGAATCTGAAATTGTATAAAGCACCAGCAGCTGTAATGTGGAATGATACAACTTTGATAGAATGAGGAATAGACAGCTTCTGAAGTCCCCTCTTGTATGATAATTTTTTTGTAGTTTCACATGTTCTGATTTTGAGCACTAAATAATGCCTCTGAGGTAATTTAACTCTGGTATAACAGCATTGAGAATATGGACCATTTGCATCACGAGAAGAAAAAAAAGGAAAATACTTTGAAAAAATTCCTGGGTTTAGTTGTAATATTTCTTTCTTAATTGCACATTAATAACATAATATAAATTAAAATAGAGGAAAAATAGAATTCTATTGTATTTGCCTAATGTAGGCATATGTAATCTTGTAAGCACCATGTGACATTTTAGATTTCACTTCATTTTCCCTTTAGGCTGCAGACTGGCAGTTAAAGTGCCCTGAAGGGGTCTTTATTCTAGTTGAAGTACTCTTGATTGCGCCCGTCTTTTTTTACTTTCCTTTATAGTAGTGTTGTAAGTTTGATGGATTGTTGGTGGAGAAGTGCCATCTTTTCTGTTATGATCACTGGTAGCTAAAGCTGCTCCCTGCCTTTTCAGTGATCTTAACAATCATCAATCAGCCAAAAAATAAGGAGTACCTGGTAGAATTGCAGGTTATGTGTGACCCTGGTTCAGAAATGTACGTGTGTGTAATGTAAGAGACTTTTAGGACAAGCTGTGTGCTCTGTTTGGTGGTTGGCCATCTCACTAGCTGTCCGGTTCTTCTCTAAAACATGCTATTTAAAGTATTATCAGAACTTCTTAGAAACTTGTGATTTAAAATCACATAACTTCAAAAAAGTGAACTGTGAATAACTATATAGATGTTGTAGATGGGACAAAGCAAGAGGGATTACATTCCAAGGCCAATATGCTAGCTAAATTACACAGGGAAGAAAGTGGAAAAAGGATTCTAGTCTTCATGTCAGAACTACCAGGTATGGTATACGTTCTCTAGTTGCTTGGTACCCCAGCTAGGCAGTGCTCCCCAGTCTGTGTTGGCCATACCCAGCTTTGAGCAGAGTACCATGGTAATACTTCCCAGCTTCCCAAAGAAATCTAACCTGACTGTTTCATCCTCATGAATTTTTCAAATATATCCTCTCTTCCTTGATTTCGGATTGTAACATGTCAAGTAAAGAGCATTAATCCTAAAATTTGTACAGCATGCATTTCAAGTTTCAGTCTGGGTCTTTTTCAAATTCAGCAGTGTTCACAAAAGAAAGCACGTTAGGTGCATGTTTTTTCCTGCCTTCTCATAATTCCTTATTGTCTTTAAATCTGATTGTCTTTATTTTAGAGTCCAGGTTGTTCTGCTTTAGTCCTTACAGATAAATGCTTCAGAAAGTTATGTGAAAGGTCGCAGTTACAGTGGAGTGTGTTTATGGTTTTTAACTCTTGCTGTCACTCCAAAGCCACCACTGTCAGCGGCTGAGATGTCACAAGGGTCACCAGTTTCCATTTAATTTTGATTCTAAAACTGCTGATGAGCTTTATTGGTGTCTGTGAGGCTGTGCAAAATGGCCGGGGCAAAGTGTTGTAAGCAAAGTCCTTACACATAAATGGTATTTCGAATGGACGTGGTATAAGCATATTTTTCATAATCTGCATTCTGCTGTCATATTCTCCAGAGGAACTGTTGGAGCCTAACGGTGAACTCAGAAACATATATGGTAGCAAATTAGAAATGAGTATGGAATTAGCAATAATAGAAGGGGGGAGTACTTCACCACTGTCATTGATTGAAGATGAATTCCCCAGCAGCAAATTCTCAAAGTGCTGGGAAGTGGTCTGATAACATAGAGTAAAAATGAGCAGTTTACCTGCATGCTATAATTACAGTGTTAAACAATGTGCAGTCCTGCTTTCCTGTCTGATTGCCAATACACTGCGTTTCAGTGATCTGTACTGTTTATAAGGGTAGTGTAGTAACACATCGGGAATGACAGAACTACCATGGTGTGTTTGTGTTGTGAAAGCAAACCCAAAATCTCTCTTTCATTTGTTCCTGCATGTATTTAAGACTGCATTTACCTATTTGTATGTCTGTAAATGGTGCTTTACAGTCATATGAAAAGAGATACAGTCTTTCCAAAGCTCTCATAACATAGCTTTGTCTAATTGTGGTTATTTTCTATAGCCTCTCTATTTTTTTAGACTGTATTAGGAAAAATGCACATAAGTGATTCAGTTTTCAGTGCTGTTTACCCGTGTTAGAAATTATTCTTTAACTCTGTGTGTTTGCTTTTTTAAGGATATCATGACTCATTATTTACTCATGGGTAATCATCTTTTAGTAAACAGTGCATCTTGTGAGAGCAAGAGACCCTTCGATTCAAAAGTTCCTGCCAGCTGTCACCTCCACAGCTAGTATCACCTCATAATAGAGAGCTAGTTATGAAATACCAAAAATAATGTTTGTGTTTAGAGAAACAGGAAAGCTTGCAAAAAAACCAGAGCTCAATAACATGTCTGACTTCAGGGTTGCGGCAAAATATACCTGGGCATGTAGTACTACAGATCTCTGTTTTCTGTCTGATACCTTACTGCTATGTCTGGTTGGTATTTTATACTTTTTCAGTCAATGAAAGCCAAAAAAAAAAGTGGTGTAAAATAAAGTTACTTAATCCTATCCTTTTTCTGTTTCGAGGAGAAAATATGCTTTGCCTTTATTGCCAGTTACATTCCTAAAAATGATATCCTAGGTTTAGATTTTGAATCATTCCTTGGCTGACTAAGTGCTTTAAGTGATGACTCTCTTGTTTTGTCTCCTATTTATAAAAGAAGTGAAAAGATTTAACTCATGAATTTTTCATATAGAATATAGCTGTGCTGTCTGGGGCTGAATGCTGTCCTTGGTTACAAGTCAGCGTCCCTGGTTAGCTGTGTGAGTCAATGGCAGTGTTGTGAATGTATTTCAGGGCAGTACTGAGACGTAAATGTTTTGTTCCTACTGTGCATATGGGGGTAAGAATTAAGCAGATGATAGATAAACCGATTATAAAAATAGATAGGAAATAGAGGTTCATTTTGCAGTCCAACATGCTGCTGCCAGTACTGAAGTAAAACCATTACTCACTGCCCTGCGGGTGCTGCACCCTATAATGAATGAGTACCATGTTATATCCAGTAACATCATGAAAAACTCAAGTCGAAGCAGAAGTTCAGATCTTAATTAGTAAAACTGCCTTTCCCCCTTCAGTGCTGCCAGCCAGAGAAATCTGATTCTATTTTAAACTTTCAGAAACGGACTTTGCCTTTTCACTTCTTAGGATCTGTCTGTGAAACCAAGAGTGAGGAAAGGTGTAGTGCAGGCTTTATGTGCCTTCATCGCCTGGTTTCAGGGTGGTAACATCCCTCCGAAGTTTTACTTTCAGGGTAGCCCTTACACCTGTGTTCTTTCAGCCTCCAAGATTTTCTGTACTTTCGGGTTAAAAACCAGGTTAACCTTTGACCAAGAATTTCAAAATCACCTGATGGAAAGCCCTTCCCTTTCTGCTGCCTTATTAAAAACTCTCCTCTGCATATAAGACTCAAAAGGCCTCTGTAGAAAAGACGTGAGGCTTTATTGATTCTAAGTTGCAGTTTTTCTGAATAATTCTTTATAGGAGGAGGCATCCCCATTAAGTGTTTGAAGCTGTTCCTTGCTTTTCTATCTAGAGAATAGGAAATTGGGAGAAAAAATAATTAGCAGGAAAAATGTTAGTGGCACTGCCATGATGTGAGTACCCTACCTGCGGCTGGGGTCTGCCAGGTAAGTACGAGATTGCTCTCAGCCCTACTGGCTTGAGAAATAAAAGAAGAAAGCAAACTCAAAAAAACCAGAATGGAAATACAGTGCCCTCCCACCCCAAGTTTATTGTGCTGTAATGAGGAAAAAAGTCCCTTTGTGCTGAGACAGCTTAAGGCGGATTTTCCCCTGTTGCTTGTCCCATTCAGCATCTGTTTTCTGAAAAAGGGCAGAGCATTGTCTCTTGCTGGTTTTGCAGTCTGCTCAGCTGGTAGGCACAGGCAGTCTTCTCAGCCCCTGTACAAAATCTCAGTGAAAGACAGAGAGCATTTCCTGGTGTAGGGTAGATTGTATATTTTATATTTGAAATTCAAGTCACTGCTCCTTGCATGAGCATTGTGAGATTTCGGAGGGGAGTTTGTTAGCAGTTTCATGGATTTCTGTCCTCCTCACGTAATGCTTTTCCAAACTGTCTTCCAGTCCTGTCGCTGGGGAGCTCACAGGCATGCTCATACACTGTCTGCAGGAAAGTTTTGTGTTGGGTGAGGGCTGGGCATCGATACTGCCTATGTAAACCACCCCAGGGTGCTCAGTGAGCTAGCACCACGGCTGCTGCTGTCTTACATCCACCTCAGTGCTCCTGCCAGAAGGTTTCATGCAGAGGCATTCCATCAGATGCATGCGGTAGCATCAGCAGCAGGGTTCATCAAATGTGCAGTTCTTCAAGAGAGAGGGAGATTTCCAGGCTGCATCATGGTCAGCAGGGCTGATCGAGTGGTTTCTCTTGCACATGAAGGTAGTGCAGCAAGCTCCGTGCTTATATTCTGTATGCTCATGCCTCAGACTGAGAAGGTCAGAAATCTCTGCTTATGATCTGGCTCTGAAAGCAGCAAAGTAGGAACATTTTTAGTACCCTTTCAGGGGGTGGTATGTTCCTGGAAGGGACATCTGTCTAATGCATGCAGCGTTGTTTATTGTGGGATACACAGTGTAGGAAGGCAGGCATGACACAAGCTATCTGGTACTATCAAGGTAATGCAAGATAGGTCTTTTAAAAGAAATCATAAACATGTATGGCATATATACACAATAAAATGTCTCCTGTAGGACTCATTCTTCCACTGTTGCCTAATCAATTTGGTATGTTGTTTTTGAAGGGTTGATTTTTTTTTTTAAGCCTTGCATCTCCTTCTGATACTCAGATGTCTGGCTGATGAGGTCTTTTGATGCTATGTGCTGTATTTATAGCCCTTATGAACTTGTCTTGCGAAATCACTAGATTTTAATCAGTCGCTTCCTTGAGTACTGAATCCTAAATATGCAGACTTGTTAGCACTTAAAGAGCTTTATTTGTCTATCAAAGTACATTAAAAACAAGCCAGTCTATTGGAGCTGCCTATCTTGAAAGGGTTAGGATTAAGATACCAGCAGAAGTGAGGTGAATAACAGTAGATAGATGGACAGAAAGAATGGGAAGGAACTATTAATGTAAGTATCTTGGAGTTATATGCTGATGGTTTACCAGAGCAGGTCTGTCATTATCTGTTTTGCCCTTTTTGTGGGCAGTTCCCAGCCTGCTGTTGTATGCTATTTTGAAAATCTTTTCAAGGATAATTGCTGCTATGAAGGTAGGTATTCCCACATTCTGTATGATGCCTGGGTTATAAAAATGGTGATGGCTCTAGCTCCCCATTTCCTTGCTTTTTCACCTTTTCCCTGAAATTTAGAAAAAGAGGCGTTAGGGAATGACCCTGGTAAAACGAATTGATTGTCCTTGATTTTTTAAATCACAGTTTTTCTTTGTGGAATTTCTTGGATTATTCTTTACCTTTTAAGTTATTTTCCATGGAGAGTTAAACTTTTCAGAGAGGTTGTTAGGCAAGCAATGTGCACCATGATAACTAACAAAATGGCATTTCCTATTGAAGCCTGTCTGAATTGATGTCTGCATGGCTATAAACACAGAACAGAAGAAAAGAGGAGTTCTAGAAGGAATCTCAAAAATCTGCTAAGTCCCCCCTCTTTTGCTACTAAAATATCTTAAAAATGGAGAGAAAGCTGATAAGGCACTGTGTTAGAGATAGGCAATATGCTGTATAAAAGCAAAAGTTTAGCTTTCAACTTACATAATAGACATGGGAAAATGTCATTGCAGATTATGCTAGTTGCACTAAATGCTTGTCTATTAAAAGCAATTGAGTTCTTTTCCTGCTGTGCTGGCATATAGAGCTGCTGTCTTCGATGCTGTAGCATTAAATCAACACAATGTTAAGGGTTTTTTTTTTCCCTCAAAGTCTATGTCTGTCAGTTACTTTATAGAACTTGCTAGGAATTAGGAATATAAATGTTGCACATAAAGGAAGCAGGATGCTGTCCCAGTGGTCTCTGCTCTTCAGTGTCTTTTCACATGAATGCAGTGTTTTGGGCTGTGCAACAGAAGCAATTGTATGTAAATTCAGGGCAAAGCAGAATCTAAGAGTTTTGAAATGACAATTCTTCAAGCAAGAGAAGCTGCTACTTACGGTAGTTTTGTTGGGTAAATTTGGGATTTTGACCCTTTTTGGCCCTTACATTCAGTGGTAGAAATATATGTTTGGTTTAAGCTCCTAGAGGCACAATGCTTGAAAAGGGATGGTGTGTCATACATACCACCATATCAATAAAAGTAGACAAGCTTATGTTACCACTATTTTGATTTTTTTTCTAAAACAGAGGCCACAGTTACTTAATTTATGAGAAATCTACAACAGGATTCCCCCTCCCACCCCTCCATGTAAGAAAGAGGATTATTCTTATGTTTGTTTTTTTCCTTTAACTTTCCTTTTTCCTGGCAGCTGAAACTCTTTCCTGTGGTGTTTTGTTTTAGGATAAAAAGCAGCCAAAGTGGGATTTTCCTTTTCTCCAAATTAGGGTGCTACTCTGATAGTGGTTAAGGAATTTATTTTTTTGCTGCTTTTTGTTACTAGATACAGGATCTTTAATTTCCAAAAGTGATTCATGAATTTGGCATAAGGCCATTTTAGAGTGCATAACCTAAACCATCTGAAATACGGTGTTCAGTTCTTACTGGAAACAAGGTTCTGTTAAAACCATCTCAGTTTGTCAGTGAAATGGCCAGTCATCCAAAATCACTGCTGTTATGGGCAAATGGAGCTTATGAGATTTCAGTCTGCGACTGCAAGCTTTTCATTACCTGAAATAGAAGATTAAAACAAACAAACAAAAAAATTACATCTATCTGTAATTAAATGATGTGATGATATTATAATTTCTTTTAAAATGTAATTTGTTATAAAACAATTGCATTATTGCCTGTGTTCATGCAACAGGAAGGCAAGCAGGAATAATGGATGGCTAGACACTGTGTTAGATTTTGCTAGTTTATATGCTACAGTCAGGCAGATGGTGTAGTTACATAGCTATAAGCTATTATGATCTTGGTTTCCTAAGCTCTGGACAATGCTAGATGGATAACAGGATCCTCTGTAATTTTCTCTTTACACGCTATACAACACTGACTCATTTAGTGGCTATTTCATAGAATTGTAGCATGGTTTAGGTTGGAAGGGACGTTAAAGATCATCCAGTTCCAACCCTTCTGCTACAGGCAAGGATACCTTCCACTAGACCAGGTCGCTCAAAGCCCCATCCAACCTGGCCTTCAACACTGCCTTGGATGGGGCATTCACAGCTCCTCTGGACAACCTGTGCCAGTGCGTCATCATTCTCACAGTGAAGAATTTCTTCCTAGTGTCTAATCTAGATTCACCCTCTTTCAGTTTAAGCCATTCCCCCTTGTCCTGTCACTACATGCCCTTGTAAAAAGTCCCTCTCCAGCTCTTTTTAGGCCTCCTTTAGTTACTGGAAGCTGCTCTAATGTCTCCCTGGAGCCTTCTCTTCTCCAGGCTGAAGAAGCAAGCCCATCTCTCTCAGACAACCCAGGTGCAGGACCTTGGACCTGGCCTTGTTGAACTTCATGAGGTTGGCGCTGGCCACCTCTCAAGCCTGTCCAGGTTCCTCTGGATGGCGTCGCTTCCCTCTAGCGTGTCAACAGCACCTCACAGCTTGGTGTCATCAGCAAACTTGCTGAGGATGCATCAATCCCGTTGTCCATGTGGCTGACAAAGAACAGTGCTGCTTTCTCTTTTTTTGCTTTTAGTTGGTGATGGAGCTGCTACAAGCAGGTCATTAGGGAGCAGCAGACATCAGTTTGTCAGTCCATGATTCCTTGAGGCTGCAGTGGGGGATGGCAGCAGGGAAGAAGTTGGTGAGTTGCCTGACAAAAGAACTGGCTAAATCTGACAGGTCAAAATGTAAGACTGCAAGGTTCTCAAAACAGCAGTACCAAAATCAAAGATACCACTGAAGGACAATTTACTTATTGATAGGAAAAAGCAGAGGGCTGTGTTTGTACCTGCCAAGGAGACATTTTTCAGAACATTTTTACCAGTAAATACTTCTTAGGATAATCTGAATCAGTCACCAGAATACATCTATGAAGACATAAGCATGAGCTTGTTGGTGTGTTTCATTTCCAAACACTGGCCATTTCTCTTTACTGCCAAAACAACGGGGAAAATCACTCGAACATCATAAATAAAAAGTTCTGGTTTCAAATAGATGAGACTGTCACAGTCATCTTTTGTGTTTACGGCATCACTTTTCAGCATAGCATAAAACGAGAAATTACGAAGTTACTTCAGAGTTCATCATTGATGCATCCTGCAGGACAGCTTTACAGTTCATTATTGTTTTGAGTGAAGAAACCAGGTAAAAAAATGGAAGGAAATTGAAAGTAGTTCCGTGAAACAGGCAAATGTTCATCAAAATAACCTGGTATCTGTCAGTGTTTGTGGAAGACATGTTCATAGTTAATTGTTTTGATTCTTTATCGGTGAGGAAACCCCAGAATATTCTGTCCAAGTTGTTGAGGGTGCTGTCCAAAATGCCGTCCAAGATTTTGATTAAAGCAGAGTATGCCTTTTGCAGAATAAGATGTTATGGCTGGATGTGATTAACAATGAACAATTGGAACCAGGGGAGAACAAAATAAAATAATGATTCAGATAAGTTATAGAGTTTTTCCATTCCATAGTCCATATGACCAATCCCAAATCATAGACTGATCCTGAAAAAAATACCCAAATCAGACCAAACAGTGTTGAAATACTGTATGAAACAAAAATTCTTCTTTTTTTAAAATGAAAAATGTAGATTTTTCACTGCATTGCCTTTGTCAGCCACATGGACAGTGGGATTGCAATATTCAGTTACTTTGTCATATTTTACTCCTGATGCATTTGGAGAAGAGAATTCCTTCCTTATAATGAAGCAAAACAAATTTGAAAACCTTTTCTGAACAAATCAGAGAAAAGAGAAAGTAGGGTATTTTGTGTCTAATATCCCCTGTGGACATGGAATCATGCATCATAGTGGTCAGGCTGGAAGACTGAATCTCTGCCTCTCCCCCGTATTCTCTACTGGTACTTTCTTTGCCCCTCTCCTTTACCAGCAGGCTTTGAGCATCTCCTTTTGGCTCCAGCTCTGTGGTGCCAAAACATGGAGGGATAGTGATGCTACCCATTCCTCTCTCCTGTCAAATCAGGACCACTCAGCCCCCTTGTGCCATGGGTTTGCTGCACGTGCCTCATACCACTTTGTTTCTGCTGATGCATTGATGTTGCACTGCATTCCTGGGCCTTGTCCGGTTCAAGGATCCGTGCCAGAACTCAAAACATTGTAATTAATTTACTAGAAAAAGGTTCTACGTGGGAGAAATATTACTCATGGTATTGACATCTGTGGCATTGGATCTGGATTTCTCTTGACCATCTAATTAATTGTCCATCAAAGCAATTTATAATAAACTAGTCCATTATTTGTCATACATACTGCTAGCAACTGTTCTAGTGTGTTCAAAGGTAACCTTAAAAATCCATAATTGTACTCTGCATGCTGCTACCCACTGTTAATTTTGTACAAAATTTAAACTGTGAGAATGAATCACTGAGCTTAGAGAAGAGGTTTGGGAAAGAAATGTTGGTTTTATCCAATATAGTTTCTTGAATAACAGTCAGATTCTCCCATTTTTGTGTAATAAGCCAGAAGAATCAGAAGAATCTCAGGATAAATTCATACAAAATGTTTTGACTATTTTTGTGATTCCCACCTCAGTGTTTTATTGTGAGGAGATGCATAAATCTTCCTGACAGAACAAGAGCAGAAATTGTGGTAGCCATCAATAACTAAGTGAAGAATGTGTACCATATTGAGAATAACTTCTCAGATATGTTCTGTTCATGAAATGTATTGAAGTGAAACCAAACATCATCTTTCATGTAGACAGTGGAGTGCTTGAAGTCATCTTTGTGTTTCTCTAGTCTTGGGATAGGCTGGCTGGCAGTTTGCTTCACAGCATCCTCAGACGCAGCTGTAACTGGTATAGTTCTGCTGGGGAAAGCCATAGAGCCAGCCATAAGGCTCTGGTGTTCAGGGATTGCCTGTCCTCAGGAGGCTTCTGGTGAAACAGAAGGTCCAAAACAGAGGCTGCATCCACCATGGGCCATGGCATCCTATTCCTGTGTGTCCAGGTGCCTTCCTCAGAATCACGGGATGGGCTGCAAGCAGGTACTGCTGGCCCATGTTGAGCTCATCACCCAGCACCCCCAAGTCCTCCTCCTCAGGGCTGCTCTCTACTCAGCCTGTAGTTGTGCTTGGAATTGCCCAACCAAGGTGTGGGACCCTGCACTTGCCCTTGTTGAACTTCCATGAGGGTGGCACTGGCCACTTCTCAAGCATGTCAGGGTCCCTCTAGATCGCATCCGTTCACTCCAGCATGTCAGCCACACCACACAAGGTCCCTCTAAATGGACCAGTGCAAAGACAAGAACATCGTCGTTGTCCCTAGTGGTGTGTTATTCAGCTGATGCATTGTCAATCATGTGCTGGTGGCCTGATGTGTAGCCAGAGTGGGCTCATAGATCAGCTGTTCTGCTCGTGCTCATCATGCAACCATGCAGCTTCTCAGTGTCAGCTGGTGGGGACTGCAGATACCACCTCTTGGTCTTTGCTCCTGTTTCACTGCCAAGACTTGCAGTAGCTGACATGCTTTACCCGGTTGCTGGAGTACATCTGCCTTTAGTGTGGTTTATTCCTGTGGGCTAAAAGTTTGCTCTGCTCATTCATCATCGTTCGCTAACAATAAAACAAGTATATGCTACCAAGATCAGTCTGTGTAAGAGAGCTTGGCAGGGACTGCAGGCATCTTTTAGGGATGACGTGCATTTAAAATCCCTTTCATGGTAACATTACAAAAGGGTCCTGTGTGTAAGTGGTGATAATGCTCAGAGGAATTTAAAAAAAAAGGTATTTTGTTATAGTATTTCTTTTAATATAGCCTTATGCATAAACCCTCTCAGTGTAATTACAGCTTTGTGAATCCCCATTATTTGTTCTCTCTTTGTAACAAAGGATTTGTCTGTTGAGTTACAACTGCAAATACCTCATAAACCTGGCAGCTGAGTATTATCTGTGATATACTTGGGGGAGAAAGCAAGCAAATACCAGTCTTTCTGAAAATACAGGAATGTAAATGAAGCCAGTTTTTATGGAATATCCAAAATGGGGAAAATACCACTTTACCCTTTCCTGCTAATTGTGCATTCAGAAGTTTTCAACGTGCATGACTGCAGTTTTGAACTTGGTTACTTGGATAGATTTTATGTTTTTTTCCTGATCTCCTTTGTAGAACTAAACACAAGGCAATTGCAAAACATTGCCATTGAGACATTATTGCATGCTTACTAAACAAATGTCTGAATCTTCCAGTTTGTCTCTTAATCGGAATTTAGCCCAATTCCATATCTCAGAAAACCCTGGCACTTCAGCATGCTTGGCCTTACCTCCAGAAAATAAAGCAAATATCAATCCTGAAGGGTTTTATCCTGTTAGCTTAGCCAGAAGATCTTGATTCAACACTGTTTAGAATTTAGTCATAGTCCGTTATCAGTAGCAAAGATATCATTGTCACTAGCAATGTTTACCATCACCACTCCACAAATGATGAAAAGGATGAAGAGAAGTTAGGCAGCCGCAGACATTACTTAAACTGTGTTTCAGTGAAGATTTATGTTTGCTATATGCACTGGGCATAGGGAGACATTTTCCAAAGCCCCTCGTAGAAATACCTGTTTCTGTTTCATTGTCTGTTCCTTACATTGGCAACCATAACTGCCATTTGAAAAACACTTCACAGCAGAATTGTTGGCCTGATGATTGCACAGTGTTGTACAATACTCCTTAAAATCTTTATAGTACCATAAATAAGAAGAAAGTACTCTCTAAGCTTGCTTTCACTGACCTTCAGTTGGCAATTTCCATTTTATTTATTCTTATGTTATTTTTCATATCTTTCAAAATGTATGGGAGCTTAAAGACATAGTCCTTGCACAAACCATGCAGTGCCGCAGTTCTGGACTGCATTGGAACATTTTACTGGGGCATGTGCTATACATGGGACTTAAATGAAGGCATGTGTCATGCAGGTAGAAAAAGAAGAAAGAAATATAGCAAAAATAATCTTTAAATGAAAGATAAAGCACCTAATGTACTACAGACAGTATTTTTTCCTTCTTTGATGCATTCATTAATCTTCTGCTTTCATAGAACTTTCTTGCTTTCATTTTGGATGGACTTATCAGCTTCATTCCAGTGTGCAAGTGTGGTGGTTGTCATCCACCATCCCAACCAGAACCAACTCAGTTATTAGAAAAGGTACTGGGGGGAAAAAAATAAGCATTCTGGATGTGCCATGAGTTGGACTCAGCCAGGCTTTAAGGTTTGGGATGTGTTGGGTTGAGACTGGCATGCTGGAAAAGATAGCAGGAGTTTGTCATGTTTTATTCCAGGACTTGATGATGACATTCACTGGCTGGGGATATTGTGCAGCAATATTCAGTGCACGTTCTTTCTTGAAGATACTAGTCTTTTTAATTCTGCCATCCCATAGAAGACAGACTAGGGGCCATTAAGACAACCAGTCAACAGTTAAGACAATCACTCTCATGACAGTGGTGTGATTATAGGCAGAAAGATAAGTGATACATGGTTTATGTTTTCTCATGTGAGGTTTGAAAGTTGAGATCTTATCTCTGCTGTAGTTTATGCTTGCTCAGTCATATGGACAAGGATAGCAATCAAGCATCTGCTATAAAACAGTGTGAATCAAAGGATGAAGTTTTGGCTGTCTCAGCTTGTCTGCTCTCTAGGTTTCTCTTCAGTAGGCTGGAGGAAGAGAGGAGAAAATTCCACAGTGCTGTTTGCACCACTAATAAGTGCAGTATATGGTTAAATACATATGGGATTAATGCCACAGGATTTGAAACAATTATTTTCCATACAGCTTTTATTTTAAAAGTAAATTAATTTATTTTTGCTCTTTTTTTAAGTTGAGGAAAACAGTGTCATTAACATTTATAATGTAAATTAAATATGCTCCAATAGATCTTGAAGGTCTACTAGCCAAAGTATATTTTGATCTTGCTAATTTGTCATTTAAACAGAGAATTATAATGCAAATGCTGGCAAAAAAAAAGGACCGTAGGCATTACTGTTTGTGGACTTGCCGTTTACTGGAAAGGGTAGTAGCTTCTGGCCATTGTATTCGTAGCACTTTCAGTAAAGCAGCTGTGAGTTTTTAGCTCTTTAGGATGATCTCGACATAGTAGTGGTGATCTTTGTTTCATCATTATTCTACCTCTGAACAGCTGGGTAAAGCTACCTGGCTGAAATTTAAGACTTCTTAGACCCAGGAGGAGGCCTAGCTTCCAAAAATCATTGAGCTTTGTGATTTCTGTGTCCTCCGGTCACCAAGAGCAATAATAAATGGTGGGTGAACAAAGAGGTTCCTCAGTACTTCCTTGGGGAGAAGGACAGACGTGAGGCCGTGGTTCTGTGACTGGTTGTGCTGATGGGGCAGCAGAACATGGACCACATATTCCTGTCGCAGTTGGCAATTATCTCTGTAGCTGTGGGTGGGGTTATATGCAGTTTTTTAGCAATGATGGTTAACTTTTAATTTGTACATGTCCTTTAAATGGAACTATTTTATGTGTTTTCTACCTTCCAGCTATGATCTTTTCTTTGCTGTTCAATCTAAGCATGGGCTTTCTTCTCGCCTTTTTATCCTGCAGAGAACATATACCAGCATGGTAATTATGATTAGCATTGTACTGGTAGTAAACATTCTTGGGATCAATCTGTAGGTCCCAGAGTTTAGACTGTGCACACAGGCCTATCTGCTGCCTCGCCACACCCACACAGAGCAGGTCTGGCTGAGGAAGCACCAAACAATCCAAGGCATGCAGTATAGAGTTTCAGGAATGAAAATGCTTGTCACAGATTAGACTTTGGCATGCTGCAGTCATGCCTTTTTACTCTACAAAGTGCATAGCACAATTTACTAACTACTACAAGTGCTGGAACTGTGAAATCAAATGGCCTTGAGTCAAGACTGGGGGGGCAGGAAGAATTAAATTATGTTTCCATGCCAGCGGAGTGCCTTGCATCTTGAGGAAAAACTTTGCTGTGGGGGGTCAGTGAGATCTTCCCCATTGGTGTTTTTTTGGTGTGCGTTTTTTTGCTATTCCTCCTCTCCCCTGCCTGTTGCACATTTGAATTCCTACTGAGAGCTGCTGAGCAGCAGAACTGAAAGCCAAACTTCTGGAGTGGCTTTAGGAGTGAATTTGTTTCCTGCTCAGAATTCTTGGTTCCCCACCCCTTTCTTTTTCCTTTCTTGGCTTTGATGGAATGAGAACTTGGTGCCTTTTCCAGGCCTGGTTGGCTTTCTGTGATCTTTTGTAAAAAGGAAATTGTAATTGCTTTGCTCAGTCAGTCTCCTTGTGGGACCTCCAAACATCAGTGCATCCTGTGGGGACTACAAAAGTAAACTGAAGCAAATTCTGGGGTGATAATGAATATGTTTAGAAGCCTGAATAGATTTGCATTTTTTGGTGACTTTGAAGAATTTTCTCCCTAGTTGTTTCTTTCTAGATGACGACATCTGTGATGAGTTTCAGGAGCCTAAAAGTAATGTTCAGTAGGATGAATGGGATTTTGTTGGATAATGATATGTGTGCAAGAAGAAGAGCAGTGCCCTTATCCCTACTATGATACCTGTTCAAAGACATAGGTAGAATATGTAATTTATATCTAAATTTTGTGAAGTGCACCTGGATGCCTTTTCTCCTACTGCGTACTGGATAAGTGCTGAACCAGTTAGAAATAACTTGTTTTAACTTATTGGTTGTATTATAGGGATCAAACCCATGTTTTGGTTATGGCAAGATATATTGCTGTATCTTCAGCTCTGCAGTTTTTGCTAAACAGCATAAACAGAAAAGATGAAATAATAATGACTGAAACAAAAAGGAATGCTTTTATGTGTACAACTCCATGCAGTCAAGAATTTTCTGAGTCTGGTACAGGAGGAGATTTTCATCTACGTCTGTTCTGCTGTCTAATCAATTTGGCAGTATTCGTTTTCTGCGGTTCAGTTGGAGTCATTGGTGAGTCTTCTATAAGAAGACTCATGAACAGCTTCAGTAGCAAAGTATATTGTTAAAACAGTCTCTGTCAGTAGGGCTTTTTTAGTATTAATATTTCCAAAGCTGATTAATAAGGAGTTATTCTGAAAAAGGTGGAGCTGGCAAAAATATTTATAATTTTTTTGTATCTGAATTGAAAGGATTAGGGTAAGCTGTTTGTTGAAATTACAGAGCCTTTTGTCACTGAGTGTGGACAGTGACCTGCTTTGTTTAACTTAATTGTACTGATGTGCTTCTGAGGCAGTCTGCTAGAGCCCCTCCAGAATGCATACAAAGTTGGCACATTTGGTGACTGGCAACAAGTATAGTTTTTACTGTAAAGAGGCATATGCTTAGAAGAATGGCACATCTGTATACTGCAATGAAACACAATGTGCTTTTGGTAGAGGCTGTCCTCTCCATCTAAGCAAGGAGGTCATTAAGCATGAAAGCAGTGCAGGTAGTTAACAGGAGATATTTTTATGTGAAAGCAGAGAGCCTATGTGAAACTCTTTGCCAAGATATCGGAGGCAGATGAGACTAAGTCTTATCAGGCAGGGACTGTTGAATGCTTAGAGCCTCACTTACCCAGTGTGGTTTTGAGAGGTTATCTCCACTTGGATAGAAGCCAGATCATCTGGAGATAGACCCTTCCTGCTGCCTGATGGAGAACAATAATGGTCCATCTTTCTTTAGGTCCTCAGACATAGACTACTGAGACCATCAAGCTGGGCAGGCAGCAGGGCCCATGAGAGCATATGATGGGAGATACTCATGGCCCTCATTATAGCTTGTCCTGTTATCAACAGCTAGATCAGATAAGGGAAACTTATGCAAGCTCTTTAAGCATGCTAGGGTATGTTTTTTTTCTGGGAGTCATAAATCCTGCCAAAGTCAGTTTTCATTCTTCTTTTAAAAGTACGTAGGATGAGTTAAATATGCTTCAAAGCAGCCTGTGCTGTGTTTCTAGCATAGAAATACTTTGCTTCAAAAGCTGTGGATCTTGTCACAAGTCCAGAATGACTCTCTGTCTTCTTCGGACTTGCCTCTGTATCTGCTTTGTGGTTACAGGCTGTCCTGTTAGATATTCCTTTCCTTTCCCACAAAGAAGCATTTGGTCCTATAAACTTTATGCTGTGGAGTACTGTAGTATTGGGACAGGTGAGTAATAAGGAATGAGAGACACAATATGTTCTTGGTTGCACTCTGGTTAGATTCAATGGGTGTTTTACATGAGAAAAGTAAGAAGGATTTGGTTTGTGCTGTAGTAAATCCCACTCAGTCCTATTGAAACCCTGCATAGCCTCCAATGCTACAATACCTAGTGGTTCTGTCCCTTAATTCCTGCATGCAAAACCTTTCTTAAGTTAGCTCTCATGGGTGACCCACACCTAAAGCCAGATATGAGGTAATCTGGTGCTGATGCATGTTTTAGCAGCTGATTATCAGAAGAAGTTGTAGAAAATTAAATCTAAGAGTAAATCCTGGTTTCAGCTGTAACAGTCATTTTTCTCCTTCCTAGTAGCTGGTGCAGTGCTGTGGTTTGGTTTTGGTCTGAGAGCAATGCTGATAGCACACTGAAGTTTCAGTTGTTGCTCAGTAACACCCTGAGCGAGGACTTTTGTCTCATGTTCTGCCAGTGAAGAGGGGCACAAGAAGCCAGGAGGAAGCAGAGACAGGACACCTGACGCAAACTAGCCAAAGGGGCATTCCATACCACAGCACGTCATGCCTAGTGTATAAATGGGGGAGAGTCACCTGGAAGGTGAGATCGCTGCTCGGGTCAGGCTGGGTATTGGTCGGCAGGTGCTGAGCAATTGCATTGTGCATCACTTGTATTTATTGGTTGTTTTCCTTTCCTATTTTAGTTTTATATTCTCTCCCCTTGTTATTTCTATTATTATCACTAGTAGTAATTTTATATTATACTTTAGTTACTGAACTGTTCTTATCTCAACCCATGGGGTTTGCATTCTTTCTATTCTTCTCCACATCATGGCCTGGGAAGGGGGAAATGTGGGAGGTGAGTGAGTGGCTGCATGGTGCTGAGTTGCCAGCTGGGTCTAAACCATGACAGCCCTTTTTGGTGCCCAACACGGGGCAAGAAGGGTTGAGATATATTTTACTAAGTAATGAAACTCCCTCAGTTACTGCTTTTCCTTTAAAGGTACACATATGCACCTACTCAGCTGTGGGAAATCGGACACTGCAAATGTCAGCTCTGATGAGCTGTTCCATAAAAATGAGATCTCATGCCTTTTCTCAAAATGGATGGTTAATTTAATGAATTTCTGCACTGCAGAAATGTTTCTTCTTACGTTTACCTGTTCCATTTCTGAAATAGGCTCATTTTATAGGTCACTCATAAAAAAACAGGTGAACATACTCTAAGGGCAGAAGCACTTCTACTATTCACTTGATCTTTGTTTCCCTCAGATTGACAGATTCGCAGCCATTCCTAGAAGAGTCTCTTGTTAACCCCACTGCCCCCCAAAACACAGTATTTCACTGTAGAGCAGAGGATTAATTTCTTCAACCACTGCATTGATCACATGCTTTGAGGCCAAGCCTTAAATTCTTCCTTGGCAAAGATGAACAAGGTCTCTCCTTGTATTCCCTTCATCTATAAATTTGTAACCATACTGACTGACAGCTAATGGAGTGTACAGGAAGTGCTAGAGACCGAGGTGTTTTGGCTGTGACTCAGCATGATTTCTCTGCTTTTCAACAAATACCACTAATAATTGTCAGATTTTATTATGCTTGGCATTTTGTTTTCTGTTTCATGCTGTGTATTATGCTAATTTAGAAAGTGAAATAAGATAAAGTGTGATTCCGTTCTTGCATATATTAGTGGCAAAATATACCCATTTAGTTCAGAGTTACCAGAATCCAATTCCCAGTTATAATGCTGATGCCTGCAGATAGGTCCTGGTTGTAAAGGACTGAACAAAAGTCACAAAGAAATGAAAGGTTAATTAATATTTGCTATGCCCTCAAAAATCACTGATTGCTCTGAGTCATGCTGGAACTTTTTCAGTGTAGTCTTATAGCTTTTTTGATTTTTTGGATTTTGTGATGGATGTTGGCACACTGTTGGCAAATGTGCCATTTAGAATGGCTTAGTTGTAGCAGATATTTAATGAGATGGCTTGATGCTTTCATTCTTATACAAGCTGACCCTTCCTGTTTTGGGACTGAGTAGGAAAGAGCTGCTTTTAAAAGAAGCTTTCAGGCTGAGAAGCTCTTTGAATGAGCATATTGCAGGGCAAGTCCATCTTATAATAGCAACTATCAAGTGTCTAGTAAAAAATAATAGCAATACCGATACCAGTCACAAAATACTGCTTGCAGTGAAAATAAACCTATGAAGTCTACTGTTTAGGTGATGAATTGACTAGATCAGTTGTTTGTGTTGGTATTTCCAAAGCATTTGAAATGTTTGTTCAGAAGAGCTGGTTAAGATAGTGAATAAATAAAGACCTGAGAGTGTTGAGAATGATTATCTCTCCAAATGAATGGAGATTTATTTCAGTTACGTGAAAAGAACCCCATAGTTTTGGTGTTAATTGAAGTGAAACTAAAATAATAACTTCAGAAAGCACTATTTACCAAAAAGATCTTTAATACAGATTTCTTTACTCTTTTCAGTGAAAGAACAGAAAATGAAGCTCGAATAAGGTAAGAGTATTTTATTCCACTTTAGTAAGATATTCAAGTTAATTGGAGGCAATTTTTAACAAATATGCTCAGCATTTCTGAGTAGATCCTAAACATAGTGTGGGTCTGTGGACAGGAGACAGTATTGCAGAAAGAATGTAACAACATTTGACTGTTTTTTACTGTTGTTAAGCCACTATTTAGTCTTTTAATCAAAATAAGATAGATTACTACATAGATATGAAAACTTTCTTTTGCTTTTAAGAAATTTACAGGTAATTATTTTTCAACAGATTAGTTTTTACTGTTCAGTCAATTAAAATCTTCACTTGTAAGTATTGTAGCAAATTTGGGGGGTTTTGACATATGGTGGTGAGAGTTTACATAGTCAAATAAATGAATTACATAGTCAAATAAATGTACCTGTAGAGGAGGCATGAACTCTTCTAGAAGTATTTCCTCTCCTATATGGCATGATCAGGCTGCACTCTGGAAGTGGATTCTCTGTGCATCTGCTAGATAAGCGAAAGGCAGGAGAAGGTCTTTCAATACATTATCAACAGCAAGGCATGTTAAAAAAGGGGGATTTATCTCTTGATTTCTTTCATTGCTAGTGAGGATGCTGACATTCACGTGCTGGGTTATCTAGAAAATGATGCAGCTATGTCAAATAACTTAACCAGGTGTTATGATAGCAAGTTGTTCTGACAGGCAGCGGCAGGATGAACCTGTTCAGAGCATTACAAAAATGCTTAATTACTTTTCAGTCACAGGTGATAGCTTCAATTTTAATAGCTGTTCACAGGATACCAAGGAAGGGAAGTGTTGTTGGTTACTGTTTTCCTTTCCTTCCATATTAGCCTGTTTTGGTTTTTATTGGTGGTTCAAGTAAAAGCTTGCAGAGTAAAAGCTGCATTTCCTATACCTGTTTCTAGTCAAACGCCTTCCAAATGGAAGTGTGACTAAAAGGAATGTTTTTTTAAACCTACTGACATTTTAAACCAGTAAAAGTCGATGCATCTATATAAACTGTGTTCCCTATTTGCAGATGGGCATCCTTGGAATAGGGAAGAGGGAGGCTAAGAAGGAAATCAGTTAAGCTATGCAAAATGTAAGCTTTTTGAAACCACAAGTGAGTAGAAATGTGAAATATTAATGGAAAAACAGAAGTGCTGTGAAAAAGTAATGAGGTGTCATCACTTTTTTTTTGATGTTGTGGAAAATTTTAAAGTGATGTAAGTAGTAGACAAAAGCAGTTCTTGCATTGTATTAGTACATGGAGAGCATGTGCAAGTATTTGCAGTTACAAAGGTTTGTCCGTATGTAGTATATCTCTGAGACAGCAAGATGCTGCCATTCTGCACCAAAACACTGTGAGGGACTGGAAGTCCTTCTGGAATAGGGCTAAGGAAGCTAAGGAACTTCATAATGTGTGGGAAATCACATGAGCTGTACAGGGATTTAGTAAATGCCAGAAGAAATTCTAGTTCTGAGCAGTCTTTGTACGCTGATCTCATCAGCATCCATGATTCAGGGAGGACACAAGTCCTCCTTCAGTCTCCTTACCAGGATTCAGCCATACAAGAACTGGGCAAACGTTGCAAAAACGAATTAAGCTTGTTCTGTTTGTAGTTGATCACCTAACACAGGAGAGCCTTATGTGAAGCCTCTGAATCCTACAGTGATATAAATGTCTAAGTAATATGCTTAAGTAATATGGTATGACAGCAGTAGTGGAATTTTACTCATTTTGTTTCCCAGAGTCACAACTGGAAGTATTTTCGGTACAGATTGCTCAGTCCTGGATTTCTGCCTTGGCAGAAGTACTGGGTCATTCTGTTAGCAGGGTTTTTATGTGATTTTGACATGCGAGTACCAGAAAACCACCTGCCATCAGCCATCTATTTCTTTAACTATAGTATTCGATAACTATTGATCCAGTTTGAGCTGGAATTTATCAGTTAAGTTGAAAGTGAAACTCTGCAGATGGTGGTGCTATTGATCCCAAATTTCCAGGTCTTACAAATGGCTGACTGCTGTGAAAGCTGGAAAAGCTTGTTAAAGATGCTTAGTATGCTTAAATTGACTTTTCTCTTTTTAGTCTCTATAGTCAAAAGCTATCTGTAATACCACCGCAGCTGCTCTGCGTTGGATTCAGGAATCCCTGTTTTGATTTGCCAAACAGGCAAACTGTTTATCTCAGGTAAGAGAATTTTGAGGTGTGATGTGGTTAGTATCTAAAAATATCTGGGCAGGGAGATAGGATAGGGCTCCAACAGACAAAATCAGTGAGATAAGCTGGAGGAGTTCAAGTTGGAAATACGATACTGTAGGTATAATTAACCATTGAAAAAGCTTAGAAAGGAATGTGGTAGATCACTTGGAGTAATTAAGTCAAGATTAGATCTCCTTCTGAAATATCTTCTCGTAGAGTTACAAGTTCTTGGGCTTTGTGAAGATATTGCTGCATGAGGTATTACGGCCTGTGCCAGGCAGGAAGTCAGACCAGATTATCATCAGAGTTCCTTCAGGCCTTTTAAATCCACATCTCTACCAACAAAGGCTCTTACGTGGTACAGGCAGCCACAAGATTTCCAAAATCAGAGCTGCAGCAGGTCACTCTTGTTTCAGTGGTGAAGGGTTGAAAAGTCTTTGAGCAGGTCCTTGAAGAAACGTGGTGGTGAGTACAGTGCTGCCGAGTTTGCAGGCTTTGTGTGCTACTGTCATACGTACTAGGACTAAGCCAACTTCTGCTCTTTTTCAGTCAGTCCATGGACACATCTTTCTGCATGATCTTCTAATATTTTAGTCAATTTACTTAGTAGCTTGCCTTTTGTGTTGAGTTCACTGAAAAATCATGATGTGTCTATGTCATTTATTGAATCCTTTCTGTGATATAACTAAAGCCCTGATGAATTCAGAACCCTAACCCTAACACAGGATCTTCTATAGCCAATCTTATTATCCATATGAGTAGAAAGGGTGGGGTGAATTTTTATCAGATAAGTAGAATTCTTAGTATAAAGTAATCTGCTTTCCCCAGAACTGGAAATAACTTGTATGTTTGCTCAGGGACCTGCATGGGATACTGAGATACGGTGGAGGATGTTTGTCTTCCAGTTCTCATCAGCTAAATGGAAGTGCATCCTTGTGTTACTGGATAAGAGGCAGCAGATCCTTTTTATAGAAAAGATAAAAAAAAAAGGTTGATCATAAAAGTCATTTTATACTAGAAGAAACACCAAACACTGTTTTGACCAAGAATAGCTCTGACTTTGTTTCTTTAATAAGCTCATCAATTTCCACATCCAAAATTAATCAGGAGTTACTGTGCAAAATCTTGCAAATGGAAAAATCCATCAAGTTGAGCTCAGAGTTATGTCATGCTACTGCACTGACGTAGCATAGCTTCTGTTATAGGACTGTACAGTGTAACTCCATGGTAGCATGACGGGAGGAATAGCTAAGAGTTGTGCTGGTGGTATGCGTGCGTAAAATATTACTTAGGAGTTTTTCACGTAATTCCAGCTTTGTTGAAAAACCTACTTAAAAGCTCTTCTGTATAACTATCCAGGTAATTTGAGAGTGAGCCCAGGCATAGCAGAGGATTTTGTGTTCCTTAATACCTGTTAACCTACCTGCTGGCAGGTAGTGGGTTCTTGGTACCTGGCTTGTCGTTCCTGTGCTCTGATCATCCCTATTCTCTCCCTCCCTGGACTAAAGCATGTGTATGGTTTACACATGGTAGTCTAAACCTGAATTGAGAAAATCATTAGACTAAACAATAAAACAATAGGAAAACTAAAGTAGAGAAGAAGAATGCCCTTATGTTTGATAACCTGAAGTAAAGTGGCTGTGGTAAGTCTGTGTCCCTGCACGTGGAGGCATCTGCTTTCACGCATGTCCAGAGAAAAGACAAAGGTGAGGGAGGGCAAGAGATTAGGAAAAGATAAAAGAAGGGTAGTTACCCTTGCTAGAAGGTAAGGGATTCATGGCTGTGGTGAAGTAGAAAGGAGGGGAGACTTTAATGAGTCAGTAGTCAAACATTTTTGGCCAGTTGCTGTGCAAAACAGTTGTGATTTTTTTAGTATGAATTTTTTTATGCATCATCTCTCCTGAAAATATATTCCATACCTCTGGTTTTTGCAAATTCCTGATACTGTAATACTGACCAAGGAGAGTATTTAAAAACAATGTCTTTTTTTTCACGTTTTTTCTACCACTGAGTCACTCTTAATGGATACTTCAGTACTGAAAAGGAGTGCAGGAGGCTGTGCCATGGAAGAAAAATGCTCTCTCCATTAGCAAATATACTTGAGCTATCAAATTGCTGCTGTTCTCTTGCATGTGAAAGCTTGTGTCTAAGTCAGTTAATGTAAAGGAAAACATTTTTTCATACTACTGAAGAAACAACTCTAGCGGACAGTGGTACAGAAGCCTGCAAAATTGATTTTGATTATCACTGAGAGCTTCTGTGGCATTTCTTTCTGTTCTGGCAAGGCTGTGAAAGCACTCGAGATGACAAAAAGGAGGAGTTGTGCTGAGGTCTGGGAAGTTCCTTTGGCTGGTTTCCCATGCACTGCTAGTCCCGAAGTGATTATTTATACTAAGGAACTGCAGTTGCTTTAGAAGCTCAGTTTTACTGCACTTAAAAGCTATTGAATCTTGTTTCCTGCACTTTGTTTACCCCTACGCAAGAATCCATGATTTTGCCTGGGTAACTTGCTGTTCTCTTCCGAGAAGTAAATATACCTTTTTTTGTCATTTTTAAATTGACATGCTGGGTTGGGGCACAGTTCAGTGTAAAGAAGTACCCTGGTGCTTACACTGTACTCACAGCATCTGCTCAGATGAGAGTTAAGAGTGCTGTGCTCACTGTTACATAACTTTGCAAAAAGTGTCGATTTAGGGAATTCTGCTGCTGTGAGAGAGCAGGAGCATCGGGAATGTTCTCTCCCACTCAGTGGAAATGTGGCTTTTGGAGACTAGTACATTTGAAAAATAGCAGGTTGTGTGTATGTGCTCATTGATGGCATGCAGTTTGAACATCACGATGGTGTTCAGGGCAGCAGGTCCTGCTGTTTGCTGCAGTCCTGGGAGGATGGATGTGGCTCCATCCAGCATATGCCTGGCTGCTTCCAGAAGGGATTTGCAGCCGAACAGTTTTGTTTTGAGTAACATTTAGAAGTCTGCCTCTGAAAGATTTGGTTGGCCAAACAGATCAGTTCCCATCAGAGGGAGAGACAGCTGTTTATTTGATTATATCTGCTTCACTTGGATGTGTGGGTCCTCCCACTGAACTGGCTGAGTTCCTAAGACCTACCTGTGGAGAGAGGCAGGTAAGACAACACGCATTGTGTCAGAAATTCTGTTCATCTTGTGGAGGGGTAGGTTGTTACTCTAATTTTTCTACCTTTGCTTTTTTGCACATAGCCCCTCTGTTTCAGCCCTAAGGGATCCTATTTACTACAGAATATTTCAGATTACTGTACCCTTCTACTAGCAGTAGCCAAAGGCTCCCCTCCCGTACATTACTGTGAAAATATGGACAAGAGCTGAGTTAACGGTTGGGCACAGAAAGCCAATCATATCCTAGGCTGCATCAAAAGGAATGTGACCAGCAGGCTGAGGGAGATGATTGTGCCCTTCTACCCAACTGTGGTGAGATGCCCACCTGCAGTACTGTGTTTACCTCTGGTGCCCCAAACACAAGAGCGATGGGGACCTGCTCAAGTGAGTCCAGAAGAGGCCATGAAGGTTATACGAGAGCTGGAGCACCTCTCCTATAAAGACAGGCTGAGAGAGCTGGGCTTATTCATCCTGGAGAAAAGAAGGCTATGGGAGACCTTAGAGCAGCTTCCAGTGCCTAAAAGCAGCCAGCAAGAAAACTGGAGAGGGACTTTTTTCCAGTGGCATATAGTGACAGGAGAAGGAAGCTTTAAGCTGACAGAGGGTAGATTTAGATTAGATATTAGGAAGAAATTCTTTACTGTGAGGGTGCTGAGGCGCTGGCACAAGGTGCCCAGAGAAGCTGTGGCTGCCCCATCCCTGTTAGTGTTCAAGGCCAGGTTGGATGGGGCTTGGAGCAGCCTGGTCTAGTGGAAGGTGTCCCTGCCCATGGCAGGGGATTGGAAGCAAATGATCTTAAATGTCCCTTCCAACCCAAACCTTTCTATGATTCTGTGATTAGCTGGATTTGCTTCTAGGTCATTCTCATTCAGCAGCATCCTCAGAGCAAGCTTGGTTCTGTTGTTTCGATTTCCTCATCTATGGCTTTAATCCAGTGCTCTTCCTTTAATCCCATCCTATATACTCTTATCCTTTGAGTCCCCTTTTGGAACTGTCCTCCTCTCCGACTTTAGGGCCTCAGTTGTTTGTGCTGTTGTGTGGGAGACTCTGTGAATGATTTAATTTTGTCAATTGAGGTAAACAGACAGTAAAAACATACGCTGCAGCACGAAGTGTTCTCAAATCACTTATTTGACAAGTGCATTTTAATTATTCAGCATAGCATGTAAAAGTAATGAAGTTCTAGTAACATGAGACTTAACACTCTCCTATTAATTTTTCCCTGAGAGGTGGGAAAAGACTGCTATATTTTTGTGTGCAAACTGGGAGCGTGCAAACTAATGAGATTTGACTGAGAGTTCATAAAAGGGGCTGGAACCTTTCAGTGCTTCTTAATAGTTTTGCTAATAGGTAGTACATCCAAGAACATCCCACAGTTAGATAAGATTCTGCGTCTGTTTGCAAACCAGAAGACGCTGTCTGATGCTTTGCCAAAACAAAACAGGGTTTTGTTGGCCCAGCTGTATTTTTATTGAATGTGTAACTTGGTAAGAGGAAAAAGCTGAAAGTCACAGCCTTGCCGAAGAGGTATAATTCAGAGTAATTTCTGTAGCATGATAGATTTCATGTTGCTGCAAAATAAATACTTAACCAGAGCTAATATTTTTGGTTCCCTCAGGCAGCGAGAGACGTAGAAGCTGTAACTTTCTGCTCAAGTAAGTGCAAATGCAATCTAGCAGGAAGTTCCAAGTAAAATGCTTGTATATCCTAGCGGTTTTTTTAGAGTGGATTTTGGGTGCAGCCAGCCAGGATTGGTGGCTAATTTTGTTCCTGACAGAGAACTGTTTATCTCAAAGTTAAAAAAGCCCTCCTCCCCAAAAAAAGGAGAGGAACCCAAAAGATTAATGTAAACCAAACTGCAAAGATAAATGTAAACCCAACTGCAAGCCAGCATGCCTGTTTGATTGATTTGGGTTGTATGGTGATCTAGATCAGTTAGAATTGCATTGGGAGTGGGAGGAAAGAAGAAGAGGAAGAAATACAACCATAAATGCTTGGCTTTTCAGTTGCAAAACTGCCTCAACCAGCCCAGCCCAACTCAATGACCGAAAAGGGACAGTCTTGTGATTTGAGAGTCGCACTTGCTGGTTAGTTTCTAACTCTTTGATCTTATGTGATGTGTTGGGCTTCACTTGTGTAGTACAAAAGGATACTGTATTCAGGGAATATTTCTTATCTGAGCTGCTCTGTGAAGAGCAGTGGTGGAGTTTGGCCCTGGGAGGGCAGAAGCTTTCTGTGGGCTCTGGGTAATGCTGAAGTGAGAATGTGGCTCGGGGGTCAGAGATGGCTTCCTATGAAAGCCATAGCTCTTATGATCCTTATCAGACAGGAGGATGGGAGATGAGGACTTCAACTGCTTGTGTTTTTTCTCCTGTGTTTTCACTTGAGATGATTTTGTTTGCAGATGGAGCAAGGACTAAATGGAGCCTACTATATTTTCCCTTCAAATGTGAATTTCTGACTGAGGCTGCTTCTGCTGTTTTCCATTTCTTCTATCAAGAGTCAGTAAGAGCTCTTCTCTTCATGATGAGCAGACCTGTATTTATCAGTCTTGAGACAGTTGTCATGCTTGCATTTAAGAAAACTTTCAGGACGCATCTGCTCATTAATGCTCTCTCTCGTTTGATCTGTTAGAAACATGTTCCTATCCGTCTAGCCATCAACTAGACATCTTTCATTGTCCTTTCACAAATTAGTTTAAAAGCCAATCATCCCTTCTTTGATTTAATAATCACAAAAAACCCAAAACCAACCAAACAACCAGCAACAAAAAATCCCCCACCAGAGGTAAGGGTAAAATAATGAAACTTCAGGGAGGGAAATTTACATTCAGAACTTGGACTTGAAGTGCATGTGCACCTCAGAGAAAGGCAGCAGGTTCCCATAAAGGTCACCCAGAAACCAAGGTGAGTGTTCGTTGCCACATCTGACTGTCACCATGGAAAAGAGGCACTGAGTTTTGCTGAGTGTGAGGGTGTCAGGTTAAAATGCGTCACAGTCCTTTAGTTATAGTAGATGTCTAGTACTGAGAGAGAATCCTGTTGAGCAGTTATGTCAAGTTTTGACATTTCTGACTTCCTTTATATTAAGATGCTGACCATACACACCATCAGTCTCGCCCCCTGATAGGGGCTGATTCAGAGCCTTGCGTTTCATAGTTACAAACATAGCAGGTTTGTAAAATGTAAAGGCATACAGGATAGTAAAAAATTCAGTGTAGAGCCATTTTAAAATACAATGGCAGAACTAACCCATCAAGATTTTCAGCTGTGTAGCCACAGTGTAGTTATTCACTGGCTCTGCATTTCTTGAGATGTGGGAAGTTGTGTTTTCTTCTGGCCAAAATTCCATTTCTGAAAATGAACTGATTGGAAAACACTGGGATTTATAGGAAGAGCTCCAGCTTGGCTGGCAGCAAAAGCTAAGTGAAAATGGCAGGGAATGCTCGCTTCTTCCAGCAACCTATCCTCAGTGGGAAAAGGGGAGGCTGACCCTGGTGCTTTCCTAGACTGCATAGGTGTATTTGTCATTCTGTGTTCCCAAAAGTTGATTAAAACTAAAACTTTTATGTATAGGAAGATACAGAGGCTAAACACAAGGCAGCTGTAAAATGTATTAGCATTCATAATACTGTTTAAATTTTATTATTTCTTGCTTCCTGGAAATAAAATTAAAACTGAACCTGTAGTGACTTTTTGTTCTTATGGGATCCTAAAAACCGGTTCTGGCTGACATAGTAACACAATCCTTGTATCAAAACCTTTAGATCCTCTTAACTTTTTCTACCTGGCTCCGAATGCCAGTACAGTTTGCTCCAGCTAATTCTTAAATTAAGTGGAAAATATACAAATGGGAGTTACTTGAACCTGCAGACTGATTTTACACTCATGCTTACGCAATGAACTGGAGCTGCACGGCTGACCAGAAAACAGTCCTTAATTCACAATTCCGGCCTGTTTTTCACTTCAGGGGCCTTTTGAACTTCCCTGTAGTCTTCATGCATCATTTTATGTGGCTTAACTGAAATTCTGAGAAAAGAAAGGAAAATGGACCATGGATGTGGAGAAATGTGCAAGGACAGGTGAAGAGAGAGGTTTCATGTAGTGGAGAAAGCAGTGCTATAAGTACATGGTAAAGTGGTGTATAGGAAAAAATAGATTAACTGAGAAAGAATGCATGTCAGGAGAGATGGGATTTATTGGACTGGAAAAGGCTTCCTCAAGGATACCAAGTCCAAGAATTTTCCTAAGAAAGTGTCTCTGTTCTTTTTAGATTTGATAACTTGGTTGAATAAACACTAGAAAATATCACTGTAAGACGTGCTGCTAGAGGTGAGCACTGTCTGAGTGGAAAGCTGTTTCTGCCTTCTGTATTCTGACTTACTTGAGGCAGCTCTGTGAGTCTGGTTCAAACTTGGGATAAAACCATAAGGTATGTTTTCCCTGCTCTCTCTTCCCCCTCCTAAATGTTATTATACTGCAGCTTGGCTCTGTCCACCTAGGCTGGAGCAGGCTGTGTTGTAACTTGCTTTAGCTGCTGCTGAATTTAACAGCTTTTGGCTTTGTAAGCAATGCCTTAGGAGAACTCTTGCTCATCTGTTCCCAGAGCCAAAGGAAAACTCCTCCAGTAGCTTTCTGAGTGTTTTCTCTGGCTGGAACACATGATTACCAATTGCTAGGTGAAGCTATACTATCTTTAATCATGTTTTATTTTTGTATTTTTTATTTGTCCAGCTGACATATTCTAAGACATCACCTTTGGCTAGAATAGTGAAAGAGCCCTTTCACAATAGATTTTTCTTTTGTCCCTTTTCCCTTTACTCCATGTAATTAAATTCTCCCACTAGTGGGAAAAATGCTTTTCCCTTTTCCTTGGTGTAAATGTGTGGCAAGTAGTTGAATACTGAACCAGTTGGTTGCATTTCTCTGTTAAGCATACTTCTTCAAATATTTTTCATAACAAAAGGCTTTATCTTTGGAATCTTGTTCAAATATTTCTTTACACAGGTTTCCTAGCCCTTTGTGATTGGCTCTCCGGAAATCTGATCCTATTGGTATTTAATTCGTTGCTAGAAGTGTGTCTACTGGGAACTTCTTAAATAGGATCACAATAAGCATTTGGATTGTATTTTGCAAGCACAAATCACTAGCAGATATTTTCATATTTACTTGTTGAATTTGAGCTTCCACTTCAGGTTAGATGAGACATAAACATTTATACACCACCTCTGGCAAAGAAATAGTCTGAAAAGCAAGTTAAAGCAACACTGAGAGATCAGAGGAAGATTTCTGAAGTTTTAGAAAGAACTGTTAATGGGTCGAACTTTGTTTTACCTCCATCAATTTTATATCAAGTATGGAATTAGTATTGTAGGTTTTTTACTCTGATACATATTCCTCTTTGTTTTCCTCTAATATAATATATCTTCCTAAAAAATATTCATGGCAGCACTGGCCAAAAGCAGGGATTGCACCTTCATTTACGTCATTAAGGGAAAAAATGGCTTTAATTTAAAGCCAGATAAAAGGTTGCTGTTTTTTGCCAGGGTCCATGGATCAGTCTCTGCCTTGTGCTTCATGGCCACAGATAAGTGTGGTCTGTCAGAAAAGTGTTAATAGGTTTTCTGCAACTAGTTCAGGGAGGCTGATGCAGTCAAGTGAAGTGTGAGACCTGCTATACTGCCAGCCTAACTGGTGGTGATACACGATTGGAGTCTCAGAGATGTTTTCTGGCAAAAAATGTCTAGCAGTTTTAGTCTTCATGGTGTTTTTATGATGATTCGGAGTAAAAAACCCAAACCTTCAAGCTCATCTTCATTGTGTCTTAAATCAGTTTTAGGCAGAGGTCTGCCAAGCTAGGTAGGCCAAGTACAACAGCATGCTTCAATGACCTAGCCGAGGAAATACCTGTTTGGATGTATTCTTGGCCTGCTTCATATTAGGAAAATCACTGTGGAAATTAAGAGAAAATTAATGTAATTAATTATAATTAGTATAGTGTTTATAGAGGATACTCCTTCAAAAATTTTTAACAAAATGAAGGATACTTCATGGCTTTCAGAAACTGCAGATTTACAGGAGTAATGAGATCACTTAGGCCAGCCTCAGATATCTTTTGAATTTAGGATTTACTGTCCATTTGCATCTTTGAAAATCATCCCAGTTACCGATAATTAAATATGGTGCCCATATGCTTGTTTACATGAAAGCAGTTGGCACACTTTTTCTGTCTGTGTATTGGTGAGCCTTATTTATTTAGCTGCATTGCTAGATGTTAGGTTCTGGAGGTAAATCAAAGCATTAGGAGCACAGGGCTTCCCTGCAGTTCATTGCTTGTCCTTTCTTGTACATGTGAATATGCAGGAAAGCCTTGCATTAACAGTGAAATGGATAAATTCTCAATTCTTAAAGTGCTATTTTTATGATAAAATCATTTATTTATTTATAAAATAAAAATAAATTTATTATTTATGATAAAAAAGTTCAGATGACACTCTACTTTGTATTCTGTCCCTGCACATCTTCATGTCCTTTGAGGATCCGTCCTTATTATTTGCCTTATAAAATCTGTATTGTTTCAAGGGGAAAAAACAATAAAATGTAGTATAGATTTTATGATCCAACTCTTTAATATGGTTTCACACTTTGCTTGGAGTAATCAAGGGTTGGAGTCTGTACTTTGATTTGCAAAAAGATATCCGAGTTAAACCCTTGAACCGTATTTCCTTTTTAGCCACATGCTTCTGCAATAATTTCCAGTTTTGCAGAAAACTCCAATAATTCTGTATATGTGGTTCATGTCAACTTTTTTTCCCCCTATTTCACAAGCATGAAGAGTTATCTCTTGGCACCTAGCCTCTTACCAGACAATGAAGATTAGTCAAACTGGACTTACTGATCTTTAACATGAAATTCTTCGCATTACTTCTTTCATTTTCTCTTCTACTTAGATAGGTATCCATATTTCTTTAAGTTGTAGCTTCATGTACCAGAATTCCTGCCCTATGCTGTAGTTACTCTTTCTTCTTTTCCCTTCCCTGTTGCCTGCAGGACCTGTTTGCAGTTGTCAGTGATTTAAACTTCTCGTAGCTGAAGGATATGAAGGAGATTTTCTGCCCTTGGTCACAACTGGAACCTTTCATCTAAGAGAGCTTGGTTCAGGCTGAACAGATAACTGCCTTTCGGATGTGGCCAAAAATTAAGAAGTCAGTGTCCAGAAGAAGCTAGCTCTTAATGAAAATTTAGTCTGGATAGGTTTTCTCTGGGCTTTTTATTTTTTCTTGAACTCAGAGATGGGAAGGATGTGCAATGATGCAGCGCTGAATGAAGGATAGCAGAAAAGACACTGAGACTGTATGCAGGAATAGAAGATTTACTTTCTTTGATGTTACCTGATAGGATCTACTTTTACATAGAAATGTCACCTGACAGAAAACAGGAGAGAGAATATCTAAGTAGTTTAGATGCAGCTAAAGGTAGGGAGCTAAACACATGAGGGAAGAGAAGCAGCAGTTGAGGTGATGTGAATGCACAGCTGTATACAAAAATAGAAGTTGGAAGGGAGAGGTCTTTGAAGAAGCCAGCCACAGACGCATGTGCAGTGTAGAGGCTGTCACGAATTGGTAGTGGAGAAATGAAGTGAAAGTCTGACTGTTACAGTGGAGAAATCAAGTGAAAGTCTGATTGTTACAATGGAGAACTCAGGCAAAGAAGGAAGAAACAGACACTAAAGAGTGGCACCAGAAAAAAACTAGGTTAAGATGGACATAGCTAGAGACTTGAGGCTAAGGAGGAAGAAGGATGTGATTAAAGAACTGTAGAAAATAGAAGGTAGTTGGGCAGCAGAAGGGGAAAGGGAGAAAAAGCCCCATGAGATCTGGCATTTATCATGATATGAGGCAGATGAAGATGTGTGTTTCTGAAGACTCCTTTAAGTTGAAAGACATGTCTACCAGCAGGGCTTAGCTAGGGGAAAGAGCAGTGTTTTGTTTTCCAGGAGCAAAGAAGCACCATGCAGACATAAAGCTGAAAACAGTCCTGAAGAAACTTGAGACAAAGATGTGTGTTGCTGTTGGAGCAAAATAGAGATTAACATGTCAAGCCAGGGAAAAGTCTCTTAAAAGCTGTGGCTGATGTGGTTGGTATCAGTAGAATTATTTTGATCTCTGAGAAGAAAGGGGGGAGAATGACAAGCTAATGAAGATCTAGAAAGAATCATGAAGAGCTCAAGGTGGTGCTGGCACTAAGAGGTCTTCATGTGTGTAAATTAAATGTACTAGTAAATTAAATGGTGGTGCTTGGAAGCATTTCCAGGCCCTGGAAATCAGTTGTCTGTACTGTTAACTGTCTCTGGCCTACTTTTGGTTTATATTTATGGGAACTCACCTGTACTATTCCCAGGTAAAGTTTGAAAGTTATCGTGGGATTATTCCCAGTAGGCAGTTTGAAAGTAGCCACCCTGTTTTGGAAGGTGAGAGAATTTAATAGCATGGCACCTTTCTATGCCAGTTGGCCTCAACAATGTCGGCCATGTTTATTTTGCTTGTAGAAATACAGCTGGAAATGGCTCAGTAGATGCAATCCTTTGGAAACTTAGGACAATGACTGCCTTGGGTACAAGCTATGACAGGCAGTGAATGTGACTTCTTAAAAAGGAGTTCTGAACTGAGATGTTGATGTGCTCTCTCAGTTTTCATTTTCATGTAGCATGAGGATACTATAGAAGAGTTGATCATACTAAATAATCTTGGATGAAACGTGGATGTAACTGTTTCTGTTTAAATTTAATACAAGCACAAGCAAACATAGGTCCATAAATAATGCTCCTTCTAACAAAAGAATAGGCTTTGAAATCAAGGAAACAAGGTAGTAATGTTGGTAGGTAGTTAAGTTGGCTGGACTAAAAAGCCTAGACATTTAAAAGTAGAGAAAATATTTTTAAAAGTACTTGAAACTTGTATCAAAACAAGGCAAATCTCCAGACCTAAAGGGATAAGTAATGTTGCCCCTGGAAAGATCAGTATGGATCTAGAGTGGAATAGGGGTAATGTGAGGTGATGAAGGCATGGAAATTTTACAGTCATTGAAGAAAAGCTTACAAAATGAAATGTCGTGTGTTGCGTTGTATGTAATTCTGGGTTTTGAATTCAAGAACAATTCAAACAAGGACAGGTACAGAAAGAAAAGCATTTCTGAGAGCCTGTGTGTTAGCATAATAGGCTAGCAAAGTAAAGCCGGAGGCACAATAAGATAGTTCTTAGTAAATACATCAGGGAAGGGTCTGCTAGAGAGAATGGCTGGCTAATTAAGCTAAACAGTGTTGACACATGGACAAAGCTAATTACAGATTTCAATTTGAGCAGTAAGCAGCCAATTGATTCTGATACGAAGTTATATCATCCAAGTTACTAGAGAAGCAGCATGCATCTTAGCTCTCATTTTCTAAATTGAGTTCATGAATGTGATTGATTCTTAGTTAGACTCACAGTGTTTTCTGCTGCACTTCAGAGATGCGCAAGAGCTGCACTTCCCGTTTCAAATGCCTTAGTTTCTGAAGAGCCAAATGCTGTCTTTTGGGAAAGGACTGTGCAGGGTATTTCAGCGTGCTGTCATTCTCTCAGCAGTCATCCCACTCTCACGAATGCTCTCCTCCAGATTTGCTGTGTTGTGATTTGATGTGCAGGTTCCTCGTGTCCCTTCCATCACATGTGCTGTGCTGGTGTCCTGAGTGACATTGAATATTTGGCTTTTGGGGAATTAAGCCCACACGACAAGTTCATCTGAAAGAGCTTATCTCTAGACAACTTGAGTTGTGTCAGACAGTGTCAAACTTTTGCATTTCATGGCGTGCTATGTTGCTGGAGTAGTATTTCATGGAGAGCTTTCAAAATGTATATCAGTGTGATGCTGGGAAATGTTTTGTTCATATGTGGCTGAACTTGAATGGGAGTTGATAGTAATAATCCCTAATTGTGACAGAAATTAATTTGAATGTCTTTTCTATTTCTGTTGACCTTTGCATGTTTCTGTAAATACTGGGGAGTTGGACAAATCCCAGGCTGATGAATGTGGAAGCCCACCTGGCAGTGCCTCAAAGGAAAAGCTTTCAAGTATAAATAGCATTAAAAGTGCAAATAGCAAAATAATACTGTATGTATCACTGACCACTTTCTTTTTTCCTTTCGCTGCGTCTCCCATTTTATTTTTACTGATGCTGACTTAAAATAGTTTCCCTGTTTTCCTGCTGGCGATTAGAAGACCACTCTGGAATCTGTGTTTTCCAAGCCAGATGGTGAGGAAAGTGTTCCTTGCTCAAGCAGTGTCTGCTTGAAGTCTTATCTCTCCAGGCCTTCTTTACTGAAGCATTGGCTTTGTCTGTTCAGTTGATTTGGTATACGTATTCTTGAGCTAGTTTCAAAATGAGATTCCAGCATTGTTCAGGACCTCTGGTTCTTCTTATGTTGATGTTATTCCACGTCCCCCTCGTAAGTTTGTAGCTCTGGTTTTAACTAACTGTCTAAAGTCAGTACTCTTCACAAATGCCACTGTGTTGGCCGCCATAACATTTTTCAAGTTTTGTTTTAATCCCATAAATTCTACAGTGTGCATGTGTTGGTGATCACCTCAGCTACACACAAAGTACTGTGAACAGCTGTAAGTTTTTATGGCCCTGGGGCCTTAGCTTGACTTCAGTGCTGCAGCCACAGCCTACTGTCCACTTACCATATGTGCCATTTATATCCTTTCCCTCTTTTGCGTGTGTTATTAAATTCATAATTTTAAAGTAGGGTTGATCTAGCATGAGCTACAACTGCTGTTTGATAAGGTTTGCAAGCCAAAGCTGGTCTTGCTTGAAGAGGTTGCAAATGCATCACTTGGTTCTTTTCTCCTAAACTATCTCAAGGAGGGAAATAAATCTCAGCGAGGACTAGCTTGTTACCTGTACACTGCTTTAACCATTTCTGCTTCAAAATGACAGGGCAAGATGAAATTAAGTGGGAGCTTCACACAGGAGTGATGCTTACCAGACAGCATTGTGGTCACCCCCGTAGCTGGAAGTGAGGAGTCTTGGAAAAGGGTTGTATGAAGGGCATGGGGTTTTGGAGCACAGCAGGATTGTGCCTGCTGCTTGTAGCTGTGCTGGTGACATAGGTACTGACAGCCAGCAACAGCTCCTGATGAGGGTGAGACCAAATGCAAGGTCACCCAGATAACTTATTGGGGTACTTTGAAGGTATTATCAGGGTCTGAGGCTCCCATGGGAGCATCTGCTGTGCCCGATGTCTGCTTGGGCACTCTGACCAGACTGTAGAAATGCAGTTATTTAAGGCAGATAAGGTCACAGTTGTTTCTTTGTATCTCTGTCTGCACGTTTTGGACTCAGCCTGAAACCCTGCCATGGGAAAGAATAGGAAGGAACCAAGGTGAGAAGTCTTACATCAGAGAAGTAGGAAGCAAGTGGACTGTTTTGTGTTCCACACCACCAACAGCAACAGGCTCCCTGGCGCTTCAGTGCCAGCAGTTCCTCTCATATCAAGAGAAATGCCTTCTCCCGTGTCGCTTTACCCCAGCAGCCAGGAGGTAGGTTTGTACGGGCAGATGAGCTGGGCCTAGTGTATATGTCAGCCATGCCAAAGCCTTTGCTTCTGTTTCTTGTGGAGTTGGTGGAGTCTCAAGAGCAGTGGATTTGGGAGCTGAAGATCATTAGGATGAGGGGATATTCCTATCTATGCCCAAGCTTTTGCTACTGTAGTCACTCTCTTGAAACCACTATATCTTGAACTTCTTGCAGCTGTGAAGAGGGAAAGCAGGACATGCAGGAAGCATTGCAATCAGTTAGTTAGGAAATCACTGTAATGGCCAGCTGCAGCCTGTAGGCTAAAGTTGTTTTCCTGCCCTTGTCAGGGGGGAATATTTTTCCTGCCAATAGGCCTTCATGGAGATGTCTCAGCTTTACATCCAAGCAGATTGCTAATGCATCCAGGCAATGACAGGTAAAATGGTCTGTGTTCATGTGGCTCTGAGACTTTGGGAATTGTGGAATTGTTTAATCATCAATCTTTATATTTATGCTTCAAGGCATGCCAGAGTCCACAGGGTTTTTGTTAGCTTTAAGTGCGATTTGTGCAGTTTTATTTTTATACAGTGCCTTGGGATGCTTACTGTGGAAAGCTCTTAATATAGGTGTAACTTAATGTGCTGTTCAGACTTCTCATTAATTTGCTTGTCTTCACTCTTACCCAGAGGTAAAATACAAAGCCTACAGAATGAAGAGTTTGGAATAAAATGATAGAAAATGGGTCTCTGAAATGAAGACATTTAGCACTGAGGACTCAGACTAGCAGTGGAGGAAACAGGACAGGATGTTGAGAAAGTCCAGGCCCTGTAGCATGAGTTAAGGAGCTTGGAAATATGCAGGGCTACAGTGAATTTGTGAAATGATGTTTGTCTTCCTAAACTGAATGCTGGAAACCATCCATTTCACACTTTGCCTTTGCCAGCACCCTGATATGTATTGTGACACTCATCTTATGGCCTCTTTATTTTCTGAGAAGTATTTGACTTAGTGTTTAGAAGTTATTTGAAAGCTTCCTGCTTTCTTGTGGCACTGACATGATCGTGTTGTGGCTACGGGTCTAAACTTCGGAGTTTTAGTCTTTGGTCCTGCTGTACTGCCCTGTTTCTGATGTTTATATTTTAACTTCAGCAACAGGCTTGAAAGACTACACTTCCACTTTACGTCACCACTGCTTTGTCTGCATTGGTAAGTTAACCAGGGCCAGGACTTACAATTGTCCATATTATTTCATTTCTAGCACATTCCGTGACATGGTTTTGGCCCGTGCCAACTAGCACACCCCCAGATGACACCTGTGGCGGGATGGCGAGGGACTGTTCTCAGCAGGCATTATTGAAAAGGTAACCATGTTTTGCAGGGGAAAAGAGTGTAGGGATGCAGATATGAGCTGGCTGTGCCTTTTCCCCCAGAGCCTCTGGACCCTTGTGCTTTGTATACACTAGACCAGTCTCTCTCAGGCTTAGCATTTGTGAAGGATGCTGAAATACAAGCTTTTGCTTCCTATCTGCATTGCTAGCATTGTTATTGCTAATGAGATTGAGCTGTCTCCTCCAACTGCCTGTGGGCCATCTGCTCAGGCTTACAGCACCACTCTGTACTGCTAAGATCTTTTCTCTTTGGATAAGAGTCAGGTTAGGGGCACAACTCAAGTTTTACATCAAGCTAGCAACACAACAGAACCCAATCCTGTGAGCTTGAATGAGCTTTCAAGTGAGCAGTCTTCCATCATGCTGCTAATTGCAAGCTCACAACAAAGCCAGTGTTGTCAAAGGCCCACAACAGAAAGGTAGAGAAATAAGGACAGTTCTGTTATGTATATTTTTACTTATCACACTGGGCAGTGGTAATTGCACAGATTTGCTTGCACACGTGTCTGGGTTGTTTGGTTTTTTTGACTTCACACCCGTAGTTCACTCTTCGGACTTTGCAACACTTTACGTGAAAATAGGTAGTGCTTAATTGTCTTTAGGACCTCTAGTTTGTAAAAGCCCTTTGCAGTTCTCTGTTGTAAGGGATCATGGAATTCCTGAGCATTGCTGATGTTTTGGCTGTGGTGTTCCAAAAATCGTATAAGATACACCTATATATGTAATATTGTTTATAATCCTTGGTTGCTTTCTTTCTGTTCTTTTTTTTTTTAATGTTTTCTGAGTTTTTGGTTGCAAAGGGAGATGTTATTAGAAGCATTTCACTACTGAAAGTACTTTTTCATTTAGGTAATACATGGTATACAAGTAGGATGTACATCACTAGTAGCTGTAGGCTGCATAGACTTGTTGTTTTGTCTTGAAAACAATAGGATTAGCTGCATAGTGAACATGTATTTAGCATCACGATGTAAGCTCCCGAGTCACTTCTTGGTGCCTCTGGAGCAGCAAAGGAAGAAACCACTGCTGAGTCACTGGACTAAGCAGCATAACACCTCTCCGTCATGATGCTGTGAGTGCAGCACTGGTATTGTGGGGATTGGAAACATCGAGCAAAAAGGCTTTTGTTGTTTTAGTGCTAGGTGAAACGACATTTTTAAAAGTTGGCTTGGTGGCCAGTTTGCTTTTGAGGCTAATGAGAGCCATGATGGTAAAAGTCTCTCAGAAAAAGACTGAGAGGTGGAGACCCTCCTATGTAAACTGTGCTTGCAGTTGCCAGCCTATGCACTGCTCTCAGTATTTATTAGCTGAAGAGACTCAGAAGTCAATCTGGAAGGGATTGTGCTGACTACAAGTTTTTGTAGCCTTTGGTGGTGCCAGCTGCAGAATAGGCAAATCCGGCTGCAGTGGAAGGGCGTGATGGGGCAGCTCCAGCCCAACTGCTACCCTGGAGGCGTTTTGGAGGCTTTGGCTGGGAGCCGTGAAATGCGCCTCCCTGGGGAGGACTGCATTGCAAACAGACCTTGCCCTTCCCTATCAGTGAATTCCTCTGGCAGAAGGCTGGCACCAGAACACCTAAAAATATTTATGATAAAGCTGCAATGATTTTTCCCCTCTTTGAGGTGGGGATGGGGTTTGCATTGTGTTCATTGATTCGTATCTCACATATGACTGTTTCAAAAGGTCTCGTAGCAGCCACTCATTAGTGGTGGCACTGTAGCTGGCTGAAGGCCAGGTGAAAGCATGTTTCTCAATTTCTCACTCTTACATGGCCTAAACCAAACACTTAACAGCCTCCTCACTGACTTAAGTAGCTGTTAGTTGGATCAAGCCACACTGTTGTAGGAAACAGAGGACTAGAGGAGTAGCTCCTATTTTTCCTGGGAAGTTTAGCTTTCTTAAAGAGCAGAAAGAGAAGAAATGGAAGGTCCTCTGCACCCCAGCCCAAAGGAGCACCTTTGAAATAAGATGTGTGTTTATATGTATGAACAGATTAGTATTAGAAGTAACTTAGGGGTAATAAAATAAGCCTTTATGAATGCTTCAGAACACTTTATGTTTTCTCGTAGAATTATGATCCTTTGTAGCTTGGTCAGCATTCTGTAGGAAATGCCTTTGTGGGAAGGTGTTAATGCACACGGAGAATGCTGAACAAAGCAAGCCTTCTGCTGCAAACTAAAAGTTCGTAAAATTTCAGATTAGTCTATCCGTCATCCTTTCAGAGTTTCTTAAACTGAGTTAATCTTTTGCAGGGAATAATTTTTCTTGTTAATTTTATTTACTTCCTTTACGTATGGAGGGGAAAATGTTGGAGTCACTCAGGAAATAAGAAGTCTCAATAAGAGCCAAACTCTGCTTCAAGCAGAAATTGGACCACAGCAGATGTAGGTAGACCAGTGCTAGCTCACTTGAGCTATAATGACACTTAAATTGTTGCTGAACTTAAGTATGCAGCTCAGTGGGTAGGTCTCTCCATCCCATACCGGAGCTCATACTCCTGTATGATTTAGTGCTTTTATGACCTGCATTAGCAAGATCAAAGTCAGCGCTCTGCTTTGCCTACCTAGCTCTTTTCTGAGTGCAGGGGGGAAATTCTGAATGCAGGGAAAAAATACTTGTGAAATCCTTAGCACACAGAGAACAATGAGTTACACATTTATCTTGTTGCAGTGATTTTGGGGCTTTTCCATGCTTTCCTGCAGGACAAATTGCTGTGTTGCCTCAGTTTAATTAGTGCTGTTCAGACATCATTTATTCAGCCCCTGCCCTTGCACAAGTGCCAAAAGTCACAAATGTGGGAATCTTGGGCTCTTGATTTTTCACAGCATTCATAACAAAAAGGCAGTTGGCTTCAGGGATCAGAGGCATCTTTGAATATGAAAAACCTGTTTAAGAGTATGTTTTTGTAAAGGCAGTTGCTCATTCAGAAGACCACAGTCCAGTTCAAGTACCCTAAGTCAGAACCCTCATCCCTCTGCTGCAGTGTGGTCTTGCTCCTGTTCAGTTGATGGGCGGTTTGAGCCACCACAGCTCATAACCCAGGTTTTTCATCAGCTCCTGAGTTCTGTTTGTTTTCTGGAGTTTGCATCCTTAAAAATATGGTAGCCATCAGTAGAAAAACAACTGAAAGAAGAAATGTCGGACTTGCTTTCTTTTTTAGATACTATATGATTCAATAACAAATAAAAGGTATAGATTATTTATTTTTATTCAAACAAATAATTTGCAGCATCTGGCAACGAAGGGGAACAGCCATGAGATGAGAATAAAATTTGCAGCACAATTCCATGTGCGCTGTTGTTGAATCATTCCTGTGCAACCCAGCAATGGCACAGAGATTTTGGGGATTATGTTCAGATTAAATGTCAACAAGAGCTGAGCCTCGGCAGTACGCCAGGAAGGTCATATGAGGCAAGTCCCAAACTTTTGCACTCAAGTTAAAATGTGTTCTGATTAATACCCATAATATGCTGCAAATGTTAACTCAGCTAATGACTAATGACTTGGGTTAAGAAATCCCATCGTAACTTGATTTTTTTTAAAACTTTTTAAAATTAGATTCAGGAGGTTTTTGCTGCTTTTTGGAATTTAAGACTTTGTCAGTCATTTTATTTGGGGGTTATGTTTCTACTGTAAAAATGTTTTCCTTTCAAGTTACACAGAAATAGAACAATAACCTGTGAATGCTTTCACGAATAATATTATTTCACAGAAATGCCCATGTTATTGCTAAGATGAGGTCTAAGATATTTTAATTCAATGGCATTTATGGGAGAATACTTTATTATTGGAAGGGAATGAGAAAATAAAAATACATGGTTGGGAATTGCTCTTTTTATTTATCTGTGCTTGGTCTTTGACATTCCAAAATATCTGTGGAATTATGAAGGAATAGGCTGACATTGAGAATGTCTTATTTTGGTTTAATCTCATCTCTGTTCACAGTAGATTTGGTTTTAGCTGTGAAAGGATGTTCTTACTCTGAGGGATGTCTACACATGGGGTCATAGGGCCTTAGCTGTAGCACTTGAAAGAAACACTCTTAATTTACTTGCCATCCCTGAAAAAAAGATGAAACTATTTTAAAATTGATTTTATCCCTGGCGGTGTTCAAGGCCAGGTTGGACAGAGCCTTGGGTGACATGGTTTAGTGTGAGGTGTCTCTGCCTATGGCAGGGGGGTTGGAACTTGATGATCTTAAGGTCCTTTCCAACCCTAACTGTTCTATGATTCTGTTAAATCCCTTAAGCATTCTAAGTGTGATATTTCTACTGCATATGATTAAGGATATATGATCTTTTTATGTACCATTTTGTTTGCTCCCTTAGCACTAAACCCTGCTGTGGTGTGAGCACACCTTCCTCATGTCCCTCATGGGCACTGGGTTTTGTTGACAGAATTTTCATGGGACTTCTTCTGGATCTGACCAACATACCGAATCAAACCACAGCTGCTGGATTCAGTTTACCAGTGAGCTGTGCTCCAAAATTGCATGATGTAAACGGAAGCAAAACTTGGAGTCATTAGCCAAAGCAGCTAATGATTCTGTGGATTCAGGAATTCACCTTTCATTTCTAATTAGATATATGTCCTATATTTGTAAGTCAGACTTTAGGTATACTATAGACACATAAATACATATTTATATACATGTGTATGCATGTGTGTAAACGTGTATATGTGCCTGCTGAAGTTTCTTTTCCCCTTCCTTTCTCCTGCTTTTCCCCACTTTGCCTTCTGCAGTGAGGCACAAGGGAGGGGAGAAAACTGTTTTAGCTGTTAGAGGCCAACATTGCCATGGAAGGGTCTACAAACTGATCTACAGTTTATTAAGCATGAAGGTTGGGAGATTACAATTAGGGCAGTCAGGTTCTGGAAAGGGTCCCAGTGATAACAGTGGGGTAGAAAATCAAACTGACCGGGAGACGTGGAGGGCTCAGCAGCAGAACACAAAGGTGGGTGACTGAGTCCTGAGGCAGAGGCGCTGCTGGGTTTTGCAGTACAACACGTTCAGTCGGTTTGTTATTTATGAAGGGTATGGTATGCATGAACCTTTCTTAAAGTGCAGACTGAAGAAAGTACAGTTTAGAAGTCAGTCCTTTAAATGCTTTCAATAAATAAGGTAAATTCATAAATCATATTAATCAGTATTTTAATAAAACTTGTTTTAATAAAAATGTCATACCAGTTATTTGTCCTGAATTATGAAATTAATAGGATTTTTTCCATCACTTTTACTAGACCTTCATTTAATTTAGTCAGTGGAATTTTACCATCCTGCGTCCTGAAACACACAGTAATAAATCAACCCTTATTCCTTATTTTCCTTATTTATTTTGTTTGAAGGTAATATGACAACAAATATTCTGTTGGCGTACATTATTTCTTTGTACTACAAAATATGCAAATATCTTGATTATACTTTTATCTCTCTGATATTTTAAAAACATGATACAACGTGTTTCATCAGTAAATGGAGTTACATAAAAGCAGCTTCAGATCTACATAATGCTTTTACAAAACACTTCCTCTATTTCAAATTATAATGTGTATTCAGCTTGGGAATATGCTCGTAAAGAAACTTCATTTACTTTATACACTTGTGTGTTCTCTTAGGCTTCAGGTTTTTAATTTTAATTAATTGTTTTCTCACTGTCTGGACTCCTGGCTGCCCAGGACTGGGAAAAGTTTGGTAAGTTACAGTGCTGCTGAGTTCTGCAGTTAAACTGAATTGGTTTCTTGTTTGTGAATGGCAGTTGCACAAACATGGAGCAGCCTCGCTCTGTACATGTTGCTGCACCTTGATACCTTGCTCAGAACAAGGACTGTGAAGGCAGCTGCACTGCTTGGTACCTGTAGTGGATATGGTTTGCCTGTGTGTGCTGGCCACCCAGCCTGGGTTCCTTGAGGCCACGGGTTAGTGTTACTTGAGTATTGAGTACTCATGGCTGCGTAAGGTTGCATCCCGAATTATTTTAAGTGTCTTAGCCTAGTGTGGAAAGCAGAATGTGCTAGGGAGGAGTAGGTATATCTCCCTTTTTCACAAAGAAGGGAAAGAAACACATAATGATAGAAAAATTAATTACCTCTTAACTCTGGCTGTACTGTCTCAAGGTTTTCTCTTTATAAAAACACATAGCATTACTAAGGATCTATTTGTTGGGTACAACACCCAGGTGTGCTTTATGTATACAAGTGATTGTAGCCAGAAACATTGCTGCTGCCACTTTATGACTCAGAGCATTCATTATTGTAATAATAAGATTATCTGTGGCAGGCTTCTCACTGTGACAATGGTCTTTTGTTTGAAATCTGTGTTATGCTTCCGATTTGCAGATTGCTTCAGTGCTGCTGCTAAATTCAGGATGTTACTCTGTGTAACAGTAAATAATTGGGAAGGTTCATAATCGAGTTAAAAAGCTTTAATCATCACTTTCATTGAGATGACACTGCTTTCTGTTGTTCTTGAGGTCGTGTTTTTTATTTGGAGTGGGTTTTGGTTGTTTTGTTTTTTAATTAGTGTCTTGTCTTTTTGTTTGGGGTTGTTCTTTTGTTTGGTTTTTTTTTGTTTTAAACTCTACCTGCTGATTAGAACTGAGTAAGTACTGCCAAGAGCATTTCGCTACTTGTGACCTCATAAGAGGCGCTCTCTATTGATAATGGTGGTACTTTATGTACACATAATCTTTCATTAGTGTTTGGATTCGACTTAATTTTATTGTTTACCTGAAATCTTTTTATATTTTTATATATATATAAATATATATAAAATGACTCTAGTTTCACTAAAATAACTGCTGTTGAGTCCCCATGTTACAAGGTGATAATCTCCCACAGCAGGGTGATTATGCTTTGTGATGGAACTGTGACTGGGAGTGTTTTAGACAGTGTTTCTGCTAGTTTATGGCTGAGGCTTGTCTCCTGTACAAATGGGTGGTCAGGCTGAAGCCAAGGCATGTTGAAACCAGACCTTTCCCCTGAGGGGAGTGTTCCTGTGCGACCTTCGTCTGCACAGAGTGGCTGAGTTGCTCATCCCTGGAGAGGCAAACTAGGAGCAGTTGATATCGGAGTCTTCCTCCTCTTCTGGCATCCCACGGTTTGCAGGCAGGTCTGGTGGCTGTGTGGAGAGGAGGCAATGATGAGTCCACCGGAATGATGAGTCAGTGTTGACGGCTGTACACAGTATTTATACTTCCCTTTTGGAAAATGAAGAGTTCATCCCAGCATGGAGCCAGCTCTTCAGAGGGAATTGCCATTGCTGTTTGCTGAAGTAGAAGTCTAAAATAACCGTGTTTCCCATGGAGGGTGTCAGCAGCTTGTAATGAAAACACAGAGCAAGCTCGGTTCCTGAAAAGTACATCTGAAGCTAAAATAGTCATTTTGCTTTAAGTTCTTTGATGCCTCATTTTATCCTTGGAGCTCAGAGATGTCCTGATGTTCTAATTTGAAACTTTACTGTTTCATGCAAGGCGAACATGGCTTAAAATAAATCCAGTGCAATCATTGCGGGGACTCTGTCCTGTTCTTGGGCATGTGACTTCTCAATTCTACAAGAAAAGATTGTTTAGGTTATCTGTGTTAGCTATGAATTTTCTGAATTCCAGGTCATTCTGTTGCAAGTAAACGTAATATTTATGTACTCACTTTCAGTGATAAAAAAGCAGCGACTAATTGTTAGGAAAAATAAAGCATTTGAGTCTTCCGTACTGTGGGGGGCATTATGACAGATTTATTTAGCTTGCGTGGCATTCAAATGATACATCAGTAGGGTAACATTACGTTGTTATCTGTCTGCACTTCTACAAGCAATTTCATTATTTTAGTAAGAATTTACAGTAACCTGAAAGCCACTTTGTTATATATGTAGTAATAATTAAACACATATGAATTTGTATAGTGTAACACAGATACACATCTTTCTGAATCCTGCCGCAAGAGATAGGCTCTTGAGATACTTGCCAGGTAGTTGATCATAAACCCTGAATTTTTTGTTGAAGGTTTTGGTGGTCTCTGAAGGTGTCAGATATTTGGTGAATATCTGAAGGTATTCAGATTTTAGCCATTTCAGTTCAGCTGGCAAAAATTACTCTCATCACTGAGATGATAAAATTGATTTTACTGAAATGGAGAACAATTTTTTGAGACTTCTTTATTTACAAATGAGATTAAATGGGAACACGACTTAATAATATTGTTTGCCCTAAACAGTTAAAGGGTCAGTGTTCACTGATTACCTTTTTCACACATCTAAACCAGGGCTGTTTAAACAGCAGGCTTTCATCTAGATTTGGACCATGAGTGTATTTGATCTTGCTACCACTACATAAAGTTTTCATATGTTGTTGGAAATGTGGCACTTCTTGCCGGCTTTCCCAGTATCTTGGAGAGTGGATTTGCTTTTCCTAGTTGTCAAGATTGTGCACGACCCTTGGATATCCAAGCAGATGCAGGTAGAATGCACTACAAATAGCTGAACAGCTTTGAGTAAATTAAGTGAGTAATGCAGATTCATAGAGTGTTATCTTGTTATTTAGTGCAAAAGATTTTTCACCTTTCATTTAAATAATAAGTTTAAACTGCAGGATCCTGTTCTGGGTGAACTGCTTGATTTGACAGTTTTATACATATTCAAAAAAAATCCTAATGTTTTTCACAGGAAAGAATTCCTATGAAAGCATGTAAAACCTTTGTTGTGATCAGAACTTGTTACCTAGTTTAATTAGGTATTCATGTAATTTTTACTATGCAATGCTTGAGGAAGTCGTAAAGATCTTATGTTGGCTATAAGCATTATATATGTCAGAAAATATATTGGGAGTCAGGGGTACTGACTTCTGATATTGTCCTCCATTTGTAAAAGTGCAAAATAAGGAATAATTATGTTGTGACTATAATGATATGCATAAGCTGTAATTGAAGACATAGGAAAAAGATCTCCTTGGAGTTGCCAAGTATCAACTTCCAGTTGAGTGATTTCTTCTTATGTTTTGAGAAGTTCACAGATTTGCATTTGCAGTTTTGTAGCAAATACCAGATTTGAAGCTCCTTTGAGCAGGAGCACTAACACCATTACTGCCTGTTCACAACAGAGCAAAAATCTTTAAAAGAAAACACTCCCATTTCAAGTTTCCACAAAACTCTTTCAAAGGAACAGTCTCATGAAAATATTTGCTTAGAATTGATTGACAATGCCATTCAAAAATGAGATGGTTTATTACCCTACTTGTTAGCTCAAGCGCTACCAGAAGATGATAATTCTTAGACCTGTCATTATTCATTGCTAAACTTATTAACAATACTTCTATTTTATTCTCTTATTGTAGCTTTCCAAAGCAATCTATGTATTGCAAGGCAGTCTGTTCAGGTTTTCTTTTATCATCATACTGTGCTTAATTTATTTTTTTTTTTTAATTATCATGTAGAAAAGGACACAGAATTTTAATATACAGCCTTACTAGAAAAGAAGGTGGATAATAAGATAGATTAGCTGTAAAAGCAAAAGGCAAAACAAAGTCTAAAATCTAAGTAAAGCTCTGAACCGAACTTTGAAATATTTACCTAGATCAGTAATTATTTCCTTTGTGGGTATTGTAAAAGAAAAAAAATACCTGCAATTATTTGCCTAAGGTTGAAGCATATCACCATTAGAGATGCATCACTGCTATCTGTGGACAATTCAGTATGCAGCAATCATCTTATTTATATCAAAATTTTCTCCTTAAGATGTTCACAAGTGCTGAGGAAAGAGGGATTTTTAAGATTTTTGGGATTTTTCTTGGTTGTTTTTTCTTTTTTTAATGTGGTGAAATTAAAAAGAAAAAAGCATGCAGTACCACAAAAACTTAAATCAGTATACTTTCAGAAGAGCTTCATTACACTCATGCAGTGCTTTGACAAAAAATGAGAGAGAAGTGGAAAAGATGCTTTTGGGCAATGTCCTGCAATAACTATACCTCAAGGGTGTCTTCACTTTCTTTCTACCTCCTCCCATATTTAGGGTTATTTCTCCCATGGCAGAGACATCAAAATACTTGTATACTGAAGTGGTTTTTTTCAGAACCTCTGGAAATCAGTCTTGCCCTGAGACTGAATTGGTCCATTGTTCAGCTTAGCACTAAATAATCCAAGCATCTTTGTGCTTAGGAATGGAGATGTATTGCCGTGCTCATGAACTTCTACAGAGAAATCCATTTGGTCAGTCTTCAATCTAACAATATTGTTGACAGAATTTCTGGACGCCTGTTATAGTTGTTTGTCATTACCAGAAGAATTTGGACCTCACATAGTAAAGGCCATTACACCACACCATAGTTAGTCTGTATTTCCCTGTGTTCTTCTATCTGAATAATTGTTCACTTGTTCACTGATTTTGAATAAGTGATAATACAATACGTCTGTACCATACTGATGAAATATTTAAGCAAAGTTACAAATGTGAAGAAGGGCTGTTTGAACTAGTCTGGCCAGGAGACAACATTATTAAATCTTCTGCATGTACACACCCTTCTTAATCACTGAACATTTCATAAGGAGTTTTTGGCTTAGTGTGAGAGCTTGGCTGTAGAGCTGGAGTAACTGACCTTTGAAGCTGAAGACAACTTTGAAATCTATCTGGCAGATTATCTTCTGTACACCGTAGCAATGGCCTGAAACAAAACTTTGCCTGTCAGAAAAATGAACTTGGAACAATGAGTAAAAGCAAACACAATGCAGGTTTTGAACATCTAGTCTCAATTTATTTTATTAAACTATGGTATTTGGAAAGATACTGGTCAGTCTGTTTACAACGGCATTGAAGTATGCACTGATCAAGACAGATATCTTGGTAGGCAAAGTCACAAAAAGCTTTTGGAAGTGTCCTTTAATCTACTGGTGTGGCCTATGTGGAATCCCTTAGAGGTTACTGTCATCAGTGAATCCCATGAGACTCCTAACAGAGAAGGCTTTTCAATACCAAATCTGAATCATGCAGTGTGGCTTTGATTGATTGCAGTCTCATGTTTGGGAGTGTTAACTAATGTCTCAGTTCAGCTGCCAACATGCTGATGCTCGGTGATACTTGAGATGTCGCAGAGGGTGTTGTGTGCCATTTGACCTCCAGCAGTGGCTCTAGGTTGTCTTCTGTGGAAAATGCCTCCTCATGCTGGGGCAATGCCTGGAAACATGCTGTAGAGTGTAGTAAACCTTCTGTTACTTAAATTGATAGTGATATTTTCTTTTCATCCTTTTGCCTTTGACTTTTTCCTCTAAGAGTTAAATATTTATGTAAAAGGGGACCAGATTGGCAGCAAAGTTATCAACCACTTCTCAAAAGAAAAAAAGTGTTAAACTTGGTCTTCATCTGATGTAATAATGGCAGAATGACCAAAACTTAGTATTTTTTCTTTAGTCTTTTTAACATGGAGATGAACAGGTCATAGAATGTCTTTTGCTTTGGATAGTGATCTTCTCATTACAGAATTGAAGGCTTCTTAGGGCAGTTCAGTGAAGCTTTCAATGTGTTTCCTCTGGGATGAGAACCAGAGGATTCCAGCATGGTAATTCTGGCACAGTTGATATGTTTTATAACACAGGTGTCTACATGTGTGTAATAAATGTAGTTATGCTGTCCTATCTGAACAGATACTCTTAAATCATGTGTTATAGTGAACAAGGCTGGTAATTTAGCATGTCAGTAAAACAAAATATAAGCAGCATTTGTGTGATATGTATAATGTACGGTAATTCTGTAACATAATGGCTCCATTGTGTGAGCCATTTTTAAGTTTATGTTCAAGATTTTCTTGATTAAGATCTTCATGCATCTTTTTTTAATCACTAGCTGCCTTGCAGTTAAAATCTGCAAAACTGATTCTATGTTTGCTTACAGTGGTATCAGCGAGTCAGGTGAACCAGCAACAGTCCCTGACAAAGGGTATAAAATCAGTGAGGAAATGAACAACTAAATAATACTCATGAAAAATATATGTAGTAAACTAAAATCATCAGTACCCTTGCATTACCAGAGTCCTTTTTCCAAGTGATGTTCCAGTCTATTCCGTGAAATCAAGAAGGCTTTTTAATCCTACTCATGTCCCTTACATCAGACCGTTGCTAGTTAAGTTACTAAGATTCAGCAATGTCTCAGGTGTTCTTTAAATCTGAGGGAACCGGACTGGCCATTTTACTGCTGTAAGTTTCATCATTAGTATTGTGACTTTTGTGGCTTTTCTTACACGTTTTCCTACAGATTTTTAAAGGCTGAGTCCTTATTTCAGATTAATGCTCTGTAGGATTGACCTAATTATCGCTATATTCATTAGGAGTCCTGTGATCCTCCTGTGAGGAAGATCTTCAGTGTTTTGTAAAGCTCATGAATGGCTGAAAAAAAATTAGGCTCAAATGCAATAACCTCCATGGTTACCATTCCTGAATTAACAAATGAGGCTTTACAAGGAGACAGTTAATATTGCATTTAATAGCAAAAGTTCTTCTAAGATCCAAAAGACTTGCTGTAGTTTGGACTCTGTTGTGCCTGAGGCATTCCAAGAGTTGCCTCCAACTCTGGGGGGGAAAAAACTAGCAGCTGTGACCAAAAATTTCAAATATGCAGAGAAAGTTCTGGATTCTGCATTGATTTGGGGTTTTCCTTAAAGGCATCCAGGAAAGTGTGCTGAAGTTGAGAAGAATCTATATAGTATAACTATATCTACATAGTATGTCTTATTGTGTCTGTATATTCAGGATCTATACATGAGTTTTATTATTTGAGGGGTGTGGCCCACATAACATGTTAAATGATAATCCAGTTCCTCATTCCTTTAAATGCTCTATTTGGAAGAGTCCAACATCTCTAAGAAGCCACCTGCGTGCGAGTTAATAAATGAAGTCATAGCAGACTCTTTTCCCTTCTCTAGTGTTGTGGTTTAAACCCAGCTGGTAACTCAGTACCCAGCAGCCATTCGTTCCCCCTGCCCCTGCAACTTCTCCTCGTCCCCAGGCAGGATGGGGAGGAGAATCAAAGAAATGTAAAACCCACGGGTTGAAATAACAAGGGAAATTACAAGGAGAGAGATATAAAATTAAAGGGGGAAAACAGCAAGCAAGCAACCAAAACAGGAGAACCCCAGTAAACACAAGTGATGCTCTGTGCAATTGCTCACCACGTGCTGACCAATACCCACCCTGACACGAGCAACAATCTGAGTCTTCCAGGTGACTCCCCCCAGTTTCTATAGGCATGATGTGCTGTAGTATGGAATACCCCTTTGGCTACTTTGGGTCAGGTGTCCTGTCTCCTGGCTTGTTGTGCCTCTCCTCACTAGCAGCATGTGAGAGACTGAAAAGTCCTTGATCAGGGTACGTGCTACCAAGCAACAACTAAACCATCGGTGTGTTATCAGCATTGTTCTCGGACTAAAGCCCAAACACAGCACTGTGCCACCTACTAGGAGGAAGATTAATTCCATCCCAGCTGAAACCAGGACATCTAGGATGGTTTGGTTTTGTACGTGAGCCCTGAGATGTGATCCTGAGAAGACTGATGTCTTTGCTTGGGAGTGTGTGTACATTGCTCCTGTTGCCTCCCTTCCTCCTGCTCAGGTTACCCAACTAGAGCTAAGGATAGCTTATATGAATTATCAGCTTTTCCACTTTATTGATCGTCCTGAGTTTAGGAGAGTAAATTCCCGTTGTGGTCTGTCTGAGCTGCCAGAAGAGACTGAGGGGATTGTTCAGTACATTGTCTGGAAAAGTAGATAGATGAATCCTCTTCAAACTGAGAATACTGCTTCAAGAAGAGCACTTCCTTTGTGTGTCCTGATGCAATGATAGTCAGTTAATCGTAAAATCTAGTTTTCTTAGCTGGGTATTGTGGGGAGTCTGCAGATGTAAATTCAAACTTCTAAAGAGCATTAGAATCCGTATATAAAGGGGTCAATGAACATACAAAACACTGAGAACAATTTGTGCATTGTGCTTAGATTCAGCTGTAATTACATTTTGTGGCCAAGAGGAGGAAGGAAGCATGATTTACAAGTATTTGGGATGCTTTTTAAGGGTTTTGGCACAGCAACAGTATTCAGGCTCTTTTATTGTGTATTGCAAATCTTTCCTAGATGAGAGCAATACGGGTGAAAGTGAGAAAGCCATGGTATTGATGACCATGCTTATAAGAGTCGTGTGATAATCCATTCTAAAGCAAATGATGATATACAATAAACACCTGCCGCAAAGAAAAAAACATTGGATGTCTACACCTTGGTGAAAAGTAAAAGTGAAATACCCTGTCTGCAATACTGAATTTCCTTTGATTGTCATATGTATAAATTGAAACTAATTACACTTTAATCAGTGGAATTATATTACAGATCTACAAAAGATGTGAATTAACTCCTGCTACTGGTTTACTGGAGACCTGAAAAGTTCCTATACAGATTTTGAAGGCAGTGTATGTTGTGGTCTCCCCATGCCTGGCATTCATGTGGATAGTTAAGAAATTGAAATAAATAGGAAGTTTCTATGCAGCAATGAGCTACAGATCTGATCAGGAGGATGAGAGCTCCTGTGAATCGGGTTCCTCCACTGGAAGCTGTAGGATTACCAGTCTTCAGACATTTGTGGGTGATAGTTCTGAGAACAGGCTTCTGTTTAAAGCAAACACTGGCATGGAGGTAATATTTTTCTGATCACTCCATCCTTTCCACCTAGTAACAGAAAGTAGTTATTTGGACAAGCAGTTATTGTTGCAGTTTTTATGTATGTTTGCATGCACACAATGATTTGGACTTCAATATAAAAAAAATTGTGGAAGTTAAATTATGTCAGCGTGGTGTTGACAAGGGAGCAGGTGACCAAGCCTTAGGTGCTTTAACTTCGATGTAAATCTCAAGAGCATGCGTAGGGTGCATCAGAATATGGGTGCAGTGTGCAGTGGATGTTATACTTGCAGTATCTTGGATGTCATTTGAATAAAAATAATAGAGGCTTTATGCCTTACAGGTTGAAAATGAATGGAATGAATGAAGAACTGGATGGATGTTTAATTAATTGTTCCAACACCGAGTTTCAAGTGAGGCTGGATTGCAATTACCCTGCTTCTGATTTAGAATTGGAAGCGTTTTTAGAAACCAAAACTAAATAGAAACGAAGGATCAAAAGTTACCATCTGGTTCATGGAGAACAATCCTATGCTTTTGTCAACATCTACTGCATATATTCTTCGTAGTAATATGACCAATGTGAAATTAGTTTGTCACTATATGTTAATGTCTTCTGCTTGTATGGATTACAGTCTCTAGGCTTCAGGTACATGGCATCCATAAAACAGTGACATAGACAGCAAATATGACACAAACCAGATTAAGGAAGGAACAAACCAGGTTTTATTGGTGATATCTTCAGTGTTCAGAAAGAATTGCACCTGGTTTTGTCACTGTCAAATACATGCAATACTAGTAAAACCCTTCATGCTAGCCTTGCCTGGTGATTTTTTCAGTGATGATACACACTTTTTTGTATGAGAAGGGAAAGAAGCTAATTAAGTCCTTTACAGGTACACAATAAATAAAATCTTGTAAGAGTGCTGCTTAAGGTTATAGTGTTCATCTGTCAGCCTCAGAATAAAACTCAAATTATAATCCTAGTGTGATGAGTGGTTTATGTTACGTGTGTAGCACAGGTATCATAATAGTTTTCCTTCTTTGATGTACTGGTAATTTACTGAATAGTGGTATGAGGTACTGATTTGGTTTATGGCTGAGAACATGGTATAATTTTAATGCTTTGTATTCCTCAGGCTGAAATTGTTTGGATGCCTTCTATGTGTGATTGAAGGCTAGTGTATATTTAAATGTGTTTTACCTTATTGATTTTCAGCTTTTCATAAGCATATCTGATTTGTCTCAAATACCTTCCTATCCCAAATCATTCAGTCTGTGTTATAGTCACTCAAACACCAAGTCCTGACAGCTGCCTGTCCTGTATGATCATCTGTGCTTTTATTCTCTGATGGAAAGTGTAATTAGAGAACAGTGATTCAGCTTTTGAGTTGACATACACTTCAAACTTACTACAATACTCTTCATCTGCTGCTGTCATCTTATCTAAGTATTGTAAATACCTAATCTTTCTCTCCAGTTAACCCCCAGCTGTTCAAGGTGGAATGCTGTTTCCATTAGCCATACAAAAACTTGTTGCCTACGAGGGGAAAAGATTAATTATTTCTGTTAGTTGGCCTAGTGTGGGAATTTGGAGTGACAGAATGCAATTGATTATTGAGCTTGAATTTTGGCCAATGCTCTGTTACACTGAGAGTTACAGTTTATGTATTTCTTTCATTCTTGTGATGGTAGGAAGAGCAGGAGGGAGACGGGAGTGGGATTTTATGCTAATATAGAGAGCTTGGGCTCTTGCTGGGGCAACGTGTTTCAGTCGTCACTGTTCTAAACTGGACTGCTTTATGTGGCTGTGGCTTATGTGAGGATGGGGGGTAAAAACGATAGCACAGCTTCGAAAAAAGTTGTTTGCAGGGAAAAAAAGGTTAATTAAATGTAAATCAAGCTCACAAAAAACAACCAGAGCATGAAAGAGCTACAGTGCATGCTCTCTGCCTTTCACAGACCATTTCCAATTCACTTGGTACTTCATCTTGCTTTTCTGAGGTAATCCTTTTCACTTTACGTGCGTCAACACACATTTTGTCATAATTCATTGATAGTAACTTTTGGGCCAGATCTAGCAAGTCTCTAGTAGGCTGTTTAGCAATTAGCTCAAATATAAATCAAGAAGTTGCAGTAATAAGTTATAGTTTGATTCCCTGCTAGCTCTAGAGTTAATTTTTGTAGGGCAGAAGTAATGACAGCAACAAGTATTAAGACTGAATGCATCCAAAACTGGGGGGAGTGGAGAAGCTATGTATCCACTGAGGCTACTCTTCTCCCACATTATTGGGAGCATACGCCACATCAGCCGGCGCTAATGCAAATAGTTTTATGCAACAGAGAAATGCAACTGGAGAGTAGATCTGTCTTTGTCAAATACATCTCTTGTGAAATGTCAGTTGTGTTCCTTTTCTTCACCACAGTTCTTCAAATGTTATCTAATAGTTTACATTAAAATGATGGAAGAAGACTTTTCAAGGTCTTAACTTTTCTGAATCTCTTGGGTTTATGCATTTGTCTTCTTAAGCACATGGTATGCAAAGTTCCAGTATGTTTCTATTCTTAAATAATAAGAAAAATAGTAACTCACATAGAATTAAGTCTGTTTTATTTCTATCTCTAAGCAATTGCTTGCATTCTGAAAAGGTTGTAGCACTGTGCTGTGTAATGGTTCTGCCATCCTTGTAAAATGAGATGTACTTTGTCCTGTTAGAACTACTTAAGAGACACTGCAATTATGAAATTACAAATCACCTCTCTCCTGGCAGACAGTGATTTTCTTCGCTGAAGGAAAGTTCGCATTAATAAGCACATAATCAGTGAAAATAGTGTTGTCATAATGGGTACTGAAGTATATATCTGTGGGAATAAATAATACTGTTTGGGGCAAGAAGAAAAGCAGGGTCCAACTACTCAGCTAGCATGCCTTTTCATCTTCTACCTTTAGACTAATTCATCATATAATCCACAAGTTCTGGGGAGTGGAATTCAGTGCTGAAAGGAGAACAGGTGAACGACAAGATACTGAAGATTGGAGTGGGGGAATACGTATTATAATCAATAATATAAATAGATAGATTTCTATGTATATTTCTAAGTATAATTTCTGGGCACAACCTTGAACCATCAGTCACAGAAAGTTTTCTGCCTTATATCGTTTTGACTGTGGGCCGTAATGTAGTGGCATGTGCAATGCCTGCTCTATATTGAGCAATCAACACAAGAAATGTAAATGATTAACCAATGCTTGCATTTCCTTTCTGACTGTTGCTCAAAAATCACTGCAGAAATCAGGGAAAACCTTCAGCAATCCTCCTGTGCTGAGGCTGAGTACCTGTCCTGCTCACTGGCCTGCAGAGGAGAGCAGTTCAGGGCTTCCCGGTCCTTTCCACTGCCTTCTGGCACGGTGACCTTGGGTGCAGTGGCCTATCATAGCTCTGATGGAGCAATCATGCTGGAGCTGGGTCTGAGCTCTGACTGCTCCAAAGCCAGGGACACGGGGATTTTGTCCACACCAACTCTATGCTGCTACCACAGCAGGGTAGTATGTGTCTAAGGAGGTGTGTGCTGGCCTGTACAGTAGCTATAGAGTAAACACACCATCTTTCCAAAGAGTTTTGTTTAATGGTTTATTCTGTCATGCTTGGTAGCTCCAGTGTCTTCTCCCAGGACTGTTGAAATGAAGTTGTCTGTAGCTGGATTTGTAAGGAGACAGGGAAGATTTTCAAAGGCATAAATTTCCATAAAAAACTCAGTTAGAGGTATCAGCTTGATTGTCGTTTGAGGTACTTCGTCTTTCTCATTTTTTATATGCAGGTTTCTAATCATGGAAACAGCGAAGAAAGCTTATATACCCTTCAAAAAGAGGGATCTTCTGATAAACAAGGTTTATGTCTGGCTGCAGTTATGGGGATGCTTAGAGTCTAAATAACAGACTACATGCATGGAGGTTCCTAAATATTTAGGAGCAGCATGTTATAGTTGGTACCTGAACATTAGCTTTGTGTTGTCCATTTATGAGTTTCCATGCCGTGATCTCCTTTTAAGTTCATTTTATACTTATTTAAATGCTGTGAACACAAAACACAGAGTTTGCAAAGTCAAGCGCTGTACCCTACCCATGACCCTGTCTATATGGGCCAGGTATACCTTGTTCTCCTCTTTTCAGCAGGTTTGGGTTTTTGTTGGGTCAGCCTGGTCCTGCTCTCGGCAGCGCCCAACCTTCATCCTGGGCTGTATCACAGGCAGCAGCAGTGGTAGGGAAGGCATTTCTCCTTCCTCTCCTCACATGAGGATAGTGCTTGTCAGTGGTACCTGACATTAAAGCCTGTATCCAGCGTCTCTTGCAAGGTTTGGAGTGTTATCAGATTTAAACTGGTTTTAACTGGCATGGCAAAAGCCACTTCACTGACTAAAATGCACCTTCTGCCTGTTAAGAACAAGAAGGGTATTTGAATTCTTGAAGAAGAAGCAACCAGATATTGTCTTTTTCATTGTAAAACAATATCTTTTTTTCCTGGCTTTTATCTTGGAAATCACTGAATGGTTTTAGCTGGTGGGAGGAAAAAATAGCCTGAGGCACACATCCAACGTGGAAAGTTTCAGCCCAAACAATTAGTCTGGTAAAATTATAAGCATGTGAAAATCTTGGGAAGTATTGGATAATCCTTAGCAACAGGTTGTGTCACAGTTCCCACCTATGTGTACTGAATTTGCAGTAACACTTTCATTTCAACATGCATGCAGCTTGCACAGTGTGTTCTGCTGAAATGCATATCACTTAAATAATCCATTTAACGTGCATAAGGATCTCTGTCTTAGTATGACAGCAACTAATCGCATGTGTCGTTGAACCTGTTAATTTCTTATCATCAATTTGCCTAGTTTGAATTTTATAACAGCAAATAGACCAGGACCAAATGCTCAGTGTCCTTTATTACTACTAGACATAATAGAATAATGATAAATTTTTGTCCATCTTCAAATATATGCAGTATATTTATCATATAAGAGGTCCGTATTTGAGATGCTGTATGACATAGAAAGCTGTCTTTTAATTAATAATTCAGGAAAATGATAATGGAAAGCCTTCAGTCTTCGTTCTCCTAATGCATGATTTTAGTTATTTCCATATTGCATTGTTCTCAGTAGGAGTCAGAGGAAGGCTTTGGCTGAATGTTCTTTACCTCTAGCTAAGAGACTCTTGTTGTTTTCATTAAATTTGCCTCCCGTAATCACTCACTGTTAATTTCAAAAAACTTTCATATTTCTGTTGTGTGTCTTAATAAGCTGATCCAAAATACAGCGTGATTTATTGCCTTCTGACCTTTCACAGAGCTTGTCCTTGTGAAAAACAGGGTCTGAATTTGGGTGTTAACTGCAGCTTGAATGCAGATAACTTTCCTCTTCTGTATGGTGCCTGCATTCCTAGGCAAGGTCAATGATCTGGTCAAGTGAGGCTTTCTTGTTTGGATGGCTTCTCTTGCCCACATTCCTTATAATAACTTTTTTCCTATGTTCAGATGTGCTTCCTGAACCAACTCAATCTTTGTGGAGGGGTCTCAGTATTTACTGTAGCCATGGGTTGGCAATGCTCTGCATCTAGCCTCAGTACTCCTAGGACCACATTGAAGATGCCAGGGCTCTACAGCAAAAGCAGGAGTAAGCATGAATGCCTTTCCTTCAGCTTGTCCCAGGTTCACATTGTGCCACCGGGACAAGTCTGGTGTCAAGGATGCTGGGGCAGGAAGGCTGAAACTTCCCAGAGAGACATGGAGAAGGAAGTTTGTGTGCAGAGAGCACTGCCTTAAAGCTTATAATTTTCAGAGCAGCTGTCTGCAGGAATGCCATAGGCATGGAAGAATGATGATCTTGGGAGATCGCTCTGACTGCATCCTAGAATGTATACCCATTTATGGCAAGAGTAATCTCGTAATGTTGTAAGTAGAGCTGTATAAATTCGAGTGGCCTAGGTGAACCCAGAAAATCACTGCCCAGCATTAAACTGTTTGCTATGGGACTCCTGAGTCCAGGAACCCCTGCTACTTAGTTCCCTGGCAGACATAATAGGTGCTTGCCACTCAGGATATAGAGGAGGGAAAGGATTTAAAGAAGAAAGTGAGCAAAGCATTAGGAAATTCAGTGTCTGTGCACAGCACATACAATCAAAGCCTGCTAGAAACCCTTTGTGAGAGAAAGGATGTGCAGTTAAAATGGTAATCTGTAGTTTGGGCAAGTTCTTGTGAAGAAGGAAGGTGATTGACTGAATTTTTGGGTGATCATGGGGAGAGTGATGGTGGTTACTTTTCTGGTTCTGCTCACTATTCTGGCTTGGCCAGTTTTAATCCTCTGCTAGTATTTTCAAGGTGGACAGAGCCAAGGATGATTTTGCCCCAGTATGATGGCGTCATGCCTTGCAGTCAATTCTAATGTAAGGGAAAATGATGGAGGAAGGAACAAGAAGGAGGTGGTGATGGGTCAGAGAGACGAAGAGAGTACAGTGGTACTGTCCTGTTTTGTGGAAACAAAGGATCGTACATTAGGGGAGAAGTTGGCTCTTGTGTGCACTGAGATTTGCACCACACATGTTGATGTGCTGATCACGACCAGTGACCTCATCCGTGTGCAGGTCTGGATATCGCAGTGGTTAAGGCCTGCCAGCCAAGGACTGACTCTGGAGGGAAGTGAAGGCTGACTATTTTTGGCAAAGAATCCCCACTCTGCGGAGTCACTTGGAGATGTGAAAGCCATGAATCTTGTGGTCTTTGCTGTTGCAGGGCTTTAAAGGTGGGTTGGCAGATGGAATAAATTCATCTTCTGGTTATTTCATTCCTCTGCTAAACCTGCTTTCTATTTGTGCCTGTGTGAGCTCACTCATTTGCATTCCTGCACTGTGCTCTCACTTTCTTTTTGCTTTTATTTTTCCCAGACTATCTTATTATGAACTCCCCACAACCCAATACCCTACTAAGTCTGTTGAGATGGAGTGGTGAAACTTGTGCCATGTGCAGGCCAATGAGAATATTAGTGCTTCTGTTGGAAAGGTTGTGACAGTCTGGATCAGCAAGTTTAAGTCTAGGCTGAAGCCTCTGTCCCTGCAGGTGCTGTCAGCTGGATGCAGGATTGTCAAGATGTCTTATCTGAACTAGGACTTTGTCTGTAACTCAGCCTTTCCATGCATGGAAACACATGCTAACAGGAGCCAAATGGACCTACTGGCAAAGCTACCCAGCCCTGCTCAGGATGTGCCAAGGCCTCATGAACATCTTATGCCTACTATTAACATACTTCTGGGATAGCAGTGGTTGGCATTTCCATTTAGAACTACTGATTTTTAGGTTCCTTTAATAGTTCTGTATCTAGCAGTCCTTGCTAGAGTGTACTGTAAATATATGTGAAACTTTCCTATGATCCCCACAGCCCTGGAGTAAAGGTACAACTGTCAACGCCAAGAGGTAGAGCATTTTCCTGTAAATTCTTTGTCCCAAGTGTTTGCAAATTCACTGATGATGGAGGAGGAAGAGGATGAAGGGAAAGAATAGCATAATAGAACTCTTCTGTTGCATCACTGAAAACTCTCAAAGCATGTTTGTAAAGATCAGTGGTGTGTCTCTTCAAGGTGCTTGGGGAGCACACGTCTTCAGTCAATTAAATCCTCATCTTTGGATATTCTTTCTTTCCCCAGCCAGGCTTTTTAACTGTCTTTGTGCTGGGATGTGGAGATGGAGGCTAACTCCACACTGTTACATGTGCCTGGTGTCATTTTACTACCCAAAATACTCGGTCAGGTTTTGCATATTTTAGATATAAGCTAGATAAGCAAATAATAATGGGAAATGTGAAAGTATGGTTCAAATTAAGAATTAGAAGTTGATGTAATCTGAATGTGAGCCACATGAGTCTGAATTGTCCAGCTAGTTTAGATCATGCAATTGGGAAAATAATGGAAAGGATACCTGACTACATATAACCTTCCAGAAATTTACATTCTGTTATTCTGGATAAAGCAGAATATTGTATAAAATTCCTTATTTCCTTTTGTGATAATGCTTTCCAGTCTTAGGAGAGCAATCAAAATAAAATAAGATCTGTGAGCTGCCATTTTCTCTGCTAGCTGTGAAAAAAGTTATTCTGGTTTCTGTTCTTGAACAGGTGAATGTGGCTTTTCTTATTGTAGTCCTAATTTTCTGTTTGAATAGAGATATTAATCTGGCAAGCAGTGCTTTGATTTGTGTTTCAAAAAGCAAACAAAAACCAACAAACAAACAAGAAGCCTAGAGGGATGTCTATGAACCAGATAGGAATAATTTAATCTAATAGTACTAGCTCCTGTAATAACAAGTCATCCTTTCTCAGTGTAGTTCATCCCACTGCATTTTTCTTCTGTTTCAACTCCGCTGAGGGCTGGTATCCCAAGAAGACTTCCATTCCTTGCACTTTATGTCTGACCTCCCAGCAGTAGTACTTGTTTACCTAACGAGATAATTGTTTTCTGGAAGGCATCCAGCTGATAGCTTATTTTTCATTAGACCCCTTTTTCCTATTAGTTATCTCCTGTTAGTTGATCTGTGTCATTTGATAAAACTAATTACATAATAAAAGACTGCTTCTGAACTCCTCCCTTTAATTTTGGCATGGTGAAATGTACTTCTTGGCACCTTGCTCTTCCCTCATAAAGACAGCCTTCAGTTGACAAACAACATTAATCCCTAAGAAAACAAGCCAGTTCACGCATTCTCTCAGTATATCCCTGTGCCAGAGCAAAATAGTTCCTAACAAATTATTTGTACCAAAGATAGTGACATAACACTGGCTCCGTTTTAGAGTTTTGCAAATGTTTGCAGAGCATCTCAAGAGGCCAGGCTAAAATACTCAATGAAGCCATTCAGCATTCTACTAAAAGCATTTTGTTTCCTAGGACTTTCCTCCCTTCTGAAAATGCCCTCCCACAGCTGCATTACATTTATTAGAAGGTGATTCAGGTATAAGGCAGGAGCATCACATTTTATATTTTATTTTAGAATTTAGCCTAGTTTTCAGGTTTCCTATTTAGAATATGTTTTTTTTTAAGAAATAGCAACACAAGGAAAGTTTATTATTAGCTTCAAGTTGAAGTGTACCCATCCAATGAGAAAGAGGCTGATAAGATTATCCTTCATGAAAATTTTGAGTTTGAGGTGTCATAACATGCAGCATTTCAAAGATAGCAGAGAATTACCATTTCTATGTGATCTCTACCACATCCTAATGGGGTAAAAATTGCCTGGGAATGCTATTGGTTTTTCTTGATTGCTGCGTGTGTGCACCCCAGAAGGAAGGTCTCAAAGCTTCCTTTGAGAAGAATATGAATATGCTCTGCTGAGATGTGAGATCTGTGGAAATCACTGTAGCCATCTTCCATTTGTGGTGCTCCAATATCTGGAGGAGAAATAAATCCAGGATCCTCAAGGGTCTGAACACCCAGCCCACCAGAAATTGGAGGGAAACAATTGTCCAGGTTTCAGATGTTTTAGAAACAGCAATTGGTTTGTGGAGGGATGACCAAGGGTTAGGCATCTAGCTTGTCTGATGGTACATGTGCCCTCCCTAGGTTCATACAGGGTCCAGAGCAGCTGGTGGATGCCAAGCAGGATATGTGAGGTCATGTGTGGATGATGGAACTGAACTCTTACCTAGTCTTGGTCTCTATAGCAGCACAATTTCAGCCTGGAGGAAAATCTGTCAAAGCAAGTAACATTGGACCATCTGAAGTATCTCCTCCGAATCTGGCCTGTGTTTTACACTCAGAAATGTCATCCCTCTTTAAAAAAGTGGCTTCTATCTGTTCATTATTCAGTGTTAAATGCAGTCAGCACTTTGGTCAGGTCTGAAGAAGTGTTTTGATATTAGTTGCATATTTACTGTGCACTGGATCTACTTCCATGTCAGGAAGAATCCATTGTGCTCACAGAGATTTGGGGTACTACATCTTCAGGGATGCAAGAGCCCCAGAATAGCAGCTTATGAAATGTTAAGATCAGTGATATGATAAATTCAGTACCAGGGTGAATATGTGATTAATAAATTATAGGAGTGATAGCGAAATGCAATAGGAACAGCTTTAAAATTAAAGAAAAATTGAAGGTTGTACATTCATTTATCCTGATTAGATTCAGGAAAAGTTTTGACTTGCTGACTTGCTCTTGATGCACTTAAAGCCAGCTCTGACTTAGGGGCATTTAGCTAAGGCGCCTGAAATGGTTATTATCCTTCAGAGCTGCTGCTTTTTCTATCAGGAACACTCCTGAGCTATTGGAGTATGTAGACTACCATAATGTAAGCTAAAACGTTTTGTTGTTTTGAGTAACATACTTTATATCTCAGGCAAATTTGATTCTGCATTTCTAGCATTACACATCAGAGCTTTCCAAGCAAGTGCCAGTTACCACTGCTAGTGAATTGAAAGCATGGACTAGCTTGCCATCGTGTCAAATCTGATAATTGCTTTTTTAAGATAAGCAGTTCTGGAAATTCAAATGACCAAGCCTGTTTTTCCTGTATGCTTTCATTTAATGTACTGTTCATTTTCACTTCAGGTAGTTTCTCAGCCCTCCTGGCTGAAATATAGTGCTCTAGTGCCCCTATTAAAGCCTTGCATTAATTGTTCTGGTGCTGTGATTAGTGGTGCATCAATGAACTGTATATCCTGTGTAGTGTGACTAACAGCCTACTGTGAACAAATTCTCCAGGATTACAGATTTGCTAAGAGGTAGTGTTGAAAGTCTGTATGTTTGTAGGCAGCTCTGGTGCCTGGCAGCATGACACCCATTTCTCCCCAGGATCCCTTCATTGTCTGGGCTGTGGATGTGGAGCAGTGCCAGAGGTGCTTTTGCCAGTTCTTGCTGGCCTGACCCCAACCAGGGCACAGATAAGGAGCAGAGGAGGCTACAGACTGGTTTTGAATGGAATTTCTCTAGGTTTCTCTGCCTTGGCTCGGTGTTTCAGCCATGGTCTCTGCAGCGCTGTCAAGATCTGATCCATGGAAAGGAAAGGAGGCTGCTCAATTTTTACAGCTTCAATCCTGTCCCAGGCACAACAAAAATACACGAAGAGGTGCTGTTGAGAAGGAATGCTGCTCTGGGTGTCCTGGCAGGAGGCAGTGTAGCACCTCTGCTGCTTTCTTGGCTGGACAGGACGAGAGAGCTCCCCTACCCCCTGCCTGTTTGTGCTGCTGACAGATGCTGTCTGTACAACTGATCAGATAAGCAAACTTCCCCATCGCCACCCTTGCGTGTGAAGGCAATGCACTTTGATATAACATAGCCTTTTAATTGCATATTAAAACAAAGTGTTAATGCGTTGTGAATTAAATCAGTAACATCTGCATTTGCACTCATGTAGGGTCCATAAATGCTATTTATATATGGGATTAAGATTGCATAGCTGTAGGTGTAATGAGTGAAGAAGGAGAGCTGTGTCCTTACTAGCTAGCAGCCATGCAGCTTCTTCTGACCTTTGCAGGATTTCTTCTATAGTAGGGATTGCAGTTGTGACACTGGATTCTTCTCAGGTTTGACCAAATTGCACTTCGGTGTGACAATTATTGCATTTATTTTTTCTGAATGAACACATCAGAAAAATGCCTTAAACCCATTAGAAGGTTTTAAAGAGAAAACCCCACCCTATTTCACTGCCACACTAGTGCGAGATTTGCTGGCAATTCAGCAGTGAACGACATTTTACAGTGCTTTTATCTGTGCTAAAACAAAAAGGCTTTCTGATGTATGCCAAATTACATGGAATGCATATAAGAGCTAAAATTGAGCATACCTCTTGCAAAGGAAAATTAAAACTGGAAGGAAAATATATTAAATCATGGTGCTAGTGAAATGTGGCAGTGACTTTCTTCTGTGCAAATTTAAAAATAAAAGGTAAAGAAAATGCGAAGTAGCTATCACTAGTAAACAGTATTTGTCTTCAGAGAGCCCTAGGGATTTTCATGATTTTCAGAAGATCCATAGGAGGAAGGGATGATTTGGCTTGACTTACAGATACTGCAGCCAAAGCAAAGAAGTTAAGTAACTGTCCGTAGCAGAGCCAAAATGAAATCTGACTCGGGTATTCCTGGTTTCTCCCGTTGTTCTCTGCTTGCTTGTCTGTCAGGGCAGACTGGCACCAAGTTGTCAGGAAGCCACAAGTTCTTCTCAATTTGTTATTATTACTTTTTAACTCATTTAGCAGCTCTGGGTCTCTGTAACAGACATTATTTGTACCACGGATGCATAAAAGTGGTTTGAGCATGTCTGCTTCCAAATATATTTTATTTTTAGAAACTACAGAATTTTTCCCCATTCGAACCTTCTCCTGTATTTTTACTCTGGAGTGTGATGGCTAAGAAGGCTGTTTGTGTGGTTAAAGCAAGAGAATAGAAATCGTACGTCCTGGGTTTACAGATGCAATTCAGTTGTGATGGTCAGTCCCTTAAGTGTACTAACAACAAGTAAACTTCCTCATCTGTAAAAGAATATTTGTCTTATTAGAAGTGTGTAGGAGAAGTGAGACTGTGTTGAGATTTGAAAAGCCCTGTGGGATCCGTGTAGGAAAATGTCCGTAAAAGTGATGCTAAATCAGTGGGAGTGTAGAAACAGTGTGTTCACCTGTAGTAAGCAGTGAGAGAATTAAGCTGAACAGGAACAAGACGCACTGGAATGAGTGTTGACACATGTAGTTAATTGCGGACAATTAAGTCTGTGTGTAGACAAGATCTACATAGTCCATTTGAACTGCATGGTATTATGTTGAGTAAAGGGTGCAGGATTAGACCCATTGTTTACAGATCTACCTAATGCTCTAAACTATTTGGATGAATGGTGTTACACAGATCTTAGTCATAATTATTATTTAATTATGACCACATGTTTACTTTGAACATAGTCCTATGCTTAATATGTAGAAAAGCTGGGATATTGCAGCTTCAGCGTGTGAGCTACTGTTTGCCAAGCAGCATTTTGCTAATGGCTTCTCCATTTGTGTGATGAAAATGCCTCCCTGCACTGTGAAGTTGCGCTGGTTGTGGTATGTAACAGGCAAATAGCCTTCATAAAAATACCATCAGCTAAAACATTTTGAAACAGATGCACCTGAGATGGAATGCTAACTTACTAAGATTAATGCCATTAAATGTACTTTCAAATCCTTTCAAAATATCTGAGATGCCAGTATTTCAGTCTGGTTGCATTGAGAGTGCAGAAAGCACATTTCATAGTATGATTCATAAGATCAGGAGTGCTACAGAATTTCTATAATTCATGTGTTGCTACTTACATTTGCATTTAGATGTTTAAGCTGTTATAAAATTTCATATTCTTTAAACTTTAGTTTTTTCCTTCCTAAACAGGATGGAGTTATTTCTTCTGCAAGTCTGTGTTTGGAGGTTTTCCTTTGCTCAGATCTTCCATTTCAAATACTGTGGAAATCTTAAGATAAGTTTATGAGTGGCTACAGATATGAGCAAGGAAAAGAGCTTAGTGGGGTTTTTTATCATTGAATTTTTTGTTCTTGTTTTAAGGAAGCAGTGTATAGTATATCCTAGGTTGCAAGAGATGGGATGCTGTTCTGTCCTTTTTACTAAGTTAGTGCTTTTTTAAGTAACTGAAGGTAATAGAGAACATTGCTTTTGTGCTTTGAAGGGAGATAGCTCAGTCTCTCCACACATGCCATTTTACAAGCATTGTTGGTGCTACTGAGCAGAGAAAAAGACCTCACTGAGTACGGGCTGCACACATGGATTTCCATGAGGGATCACCCTGACTGATTCAAGAAATGTTAGTCTTTCCTTTATCCCAATACAGGAATCTTCCAATTCCTGACTCTCTCAGTTCCTGAATCTTGTATAATGACTGCACCTCATCTTTTTCTCATTGTTTAAGGCACTTGTTTTATCCTGTGGGTCTCCCCTCATGTGCTTCCCTGTTGGTACATGAGCTTGTGAGCCCTACTCACTAGCATGCAGAAGAAGATCTTGGCCATGTCAGGCTTAAGGTGACATGACACTTAGCATTTACACTAAAAAAGCATTTGTGTACTTCAGTTGTCCCAACTGCCTATTTGCTTTGGGGGAAAATTACTTTTCCAATACATTTGAAAAATGTGTATATATATATTTTATTACATATAAAATATATATGTATTCTATCATTTAGAATGTATATATTCAATCATTTAGAATAAGTGTATGCTTTCTAAGGAGAAAAGGGGAGACATGCTGATTCCTGTAGGAGAGAAGAAACTTTTTAAGAAGTCCTAGGTGTTGAAAATTTACTTAACTTTCTTTCACACAAAAAGACATTCTGTTCTAGCTGACTGTTCCTACTTGAAAGTAAAGTATTTTGGTAGAGGTAATTTATGTTTTATTTTAAAAGATTTCTGAATGGAAGGTTGGTTTTAAGAAACCATTTTGCCCCTTCAATTTATTATTTCGGTGTAGAAATGAAGGTAAAAATAATTTGCGAATGCAGTTTCCTTGCAAGGGCTTGAGTTTCTGCCCAATGCTCAAGCATTCCTTTGCCTTTTTCTGTGTTTTTCCAGCCTTGCCGTATGATCAAATGTTTGAATATTGTAGTGTCAACAGTTCCTTGTATTCTCACTTGATACAGTTGAGAAAAAGCTTTGACATTCAGCTGAATTGTTTGAGGAGCCATTTCCAGCATAATTCTGCTTCTTAAGTAAATCTCATCTCGGTGCTTGAAATCTAAATGGATTAATATTTTTAATGTCTTGTTTACAATGCTGCCTATGAAAGCCTGTATTTGTCTACTTGCCAACCTTCCTTCTTAGCCAGGAACCGTTCTGGCGTGAATCTCCGCGCTGGGCTCCCATCCATTTTCCTTGACTCTCTCTGGTTCCCTCCCTTTTCCTCAGGGGCTCTCTGGAAGATTGTCAGAAGGGCTTTAATTTCTTGAGCAAGTCAGCTTTTTTTGACTCCTAAATATTTCTGTCCCAGCCCTGAATTTTGGAGTTTGCCAGCCAACCACAGATGGCTTGCCCTGGTGGTGTTACAAAAAAACCACATATTTTCTCAGGTTTTGATGAAAACAAACCTAAAAACAAACCAGTTTTTGCTTTGCAAGTGGGCAGAAAAAGATGGTTAAGAAAAAAGAATCTTGCACTGTGTATGTGTATGCATCTTGACAAGGTACCCAGCAGTCATGATGGAGTAAAGGTGAGCTAGTAAATAACTCCTAATATAGGTCGTATACATTATAGCATATAATACATTTAGCACATAGTACAGTATTTTACCAGCAGAGCCATACTAGCTGGGAATGCCAATATATTATTATATATAATGCCAATATATATATACTTTTTTTTTTTCCCCACAAAAAGCCCAAACCAGTATTGCGCAGTCTGATGGCGCTGGCTTAGATGTGATTGCTGAATGTCTTCAGAGGTAGGCAGGCTCTTAGAGGAAAGACAGGAGACTTTCTGAGTGTGACATAAACCCAAATGCTAAAGCAGCAAACAAGGTATTAGAAAGTAGAAACCAGGGGTGTATGATATCAGACTACATTATGGTAAAATTATGCAGCTGTAAGTATGGTGAACCTTCACTTCTGAGCAGGCCAGCAAATCCTCACTAGTGGTTATTTGGATATGTGATACTCTGATGCTAATCTAAGGAGTTGAATGCAAAACCAAAGAAACCCCAGCAACAATAACAACCCTTAGCTGAGTGAGGAGCACTTGGCAGTGCTCACTGCCTTCTTAGAAACGGAGGGTGAGCATGAACTAACTCAGTGGCAGGGTGCACAGCTCGCGTAAAGGGATGGATGGATCTTTGCACAGTCCTGTGAATTGGGTACATGTGGAAGAAAGAGATTGTATCTCCGCATCGCAAGACTGAAGCAGTAATCAAGCAAGGGCTCCCCAAAGCAACAAAACTTTCTGCTTGGTCTGCCTTTAGATAAGGTGGGTTTGCCGCTCTGTCTGGCGTTAGAGAGGAGTGAAGCAGGGTGGTAGCTCTGGATCAAAGCCCTGCTGGAGACCTGTTTCGCCTGTCTGTCCCTGCCCTCGGACAGCCAGGAGCTGCTGCGACCCACATTACCCCCTGCCATCAGCGCAACGCTGGCCTATCTCTTGCCCTTCCCCTTCCTTGGGACCTGGGCTTGCACCTCCCAGGGAGGATCCTCCTGCATGAGGTGAAGATGAAGGTGCAGATGAGAGGAGACAGCTGAACCCCTCTGTTCCTGCCCACGAGGGACTTGAGGCAGGGGAGAGCCGTACCCCAGGAGTGAGTGAGTGAATGCATGTTTGTGCATGTACGATGCTGATTTCCAAAGAGATTTCAAGTTCTGGTTCTTAACATGCCATTTAGTTTTGAAAACATGGTATTACTCAAAATGAGATGGATTGACGAGACAAAATAATGTTGACAATCTTTCATTACAGATACACAAGATATGTGAGTATCCTTCATGTTTTATAGACTAGTGTGTCTGGCATTAAAAAATGATTAAAGAAGTAGAAATAGCAGGGATAAGGAAAAAGGAAATTTGGATTTAATATATGAAGCAGCTAAGTGCTTGGCTACCCCTTATTGATCACTGATCATTCTCTCTGCTGTTCAGAAACTATTTGGAGTCAGGGATTCTCAGGATTTTTATGGGGTTTTTTTAAAGTTTCTTTGACTTTCTCAGATATCAGGATTACAAAACAAATGTGCAAACATGAGCGTGTGAGTCAGGAAACATGGCAGTGGAGGTAGCTGTGTGAGTGAGGCTTAGGTAGACAGAAATAAAGTTAATTGGCAATTTTCTTGTATAGCATGGGCAGCTGAAGTCCATCTTGCTGGAAGGAATTTTCTTTTCCCATTATCCTTCAGCATTCTCTTGGAGGGATTGTCTCAAGGGAAGTGAGTGAGTCAGAAAATATGCCAAGTTCATGTCATGGCTGTTTCGGCATTTCTTTCTCTTGCTGGCCTCCAGGAGCTTTATTGGCAAGTGTTTTTAAAGGAAATGTTGGCACAGGAAGGCCTTATTGTTTATGTCATGAAAGTCTCTTGGCATCTTCTGCCTTGTTATTTTCTCCCTTAAATGGGGAAATTAGGACTGGGGGGGTGACTGAGAAAAGAAAAGAGGAGAGAAGCAGAGTATTAGCTTTGAGCCTGTTGAGGGTTGCTACCAAAACTGTTCTCCCTACGTCAGGATGTATCGTGGTGAGTCCTCTCTTTTCTTTTTCTCTGTTGCTGCTTCACGGGCTCAGCTGCAGTGAGTGGATCGATTCCTAAAAGTATGTTTTCTCTCTATGCTCTTCAAGAGATGGCATTTAGAGAGCTTTTCGAAAAGGAGAAGCCAGCAGTTTTCTGGTGGGCTCTCCTCAGCTAGAGTAAGGCAAATGCAAAGCCTGGCTGGGGTCAGATCACTGCTGCCTTTTCACATGCGGAGCAGGGATCTGTGATGGGCTGTCAGGGACGTTTCATTAAATTCCTTTCACTCTGTGTAAGGTTTACATACAAAATGTAGTGTGATTTACAGGAAAACAAATATATTGGGAAGCTCTTGTGGAGCCGATGGAGTGGGTACAGACAGCAACAATAGCAAGGCGCTTTTAGCATGGTCAGAAATGCTGCTTGTTGAAAGCTAAAGCAAAGGCGTTTATTTAGCTGTATACACACTCTTAAAAAAAATAAAAAAAAAAAAGCCAAAACACCACCCCCCCCCCCCCCCCCCCCCCCCCCTATTCCTCACAAAAAAATTTTCTTCAGAATAAAAACAAACAAAAAAAAAAAAAAAAAACAAACAAAAACCAAAAAAAAATTTAAAAAATACA